>QKWP01001251.1:134615-152983 GCA_003550325.1 Gigaspora rosea | reverse complement strand
TGGTGTTTCGTATTCTTTTCTTGGTCTTTTCAGTATGCCCAGACTGTGCTTATAGCTGCTGGTCTTTATTAGTCTTCTTTCTGGCCAAGGGCCGCTTTATGCTTATTTATTTTGTCTAGGCTTGGCGTTTTTTGTTTATTTCCGGTAGCTCTGTATTTGGTTTAGTGATCTACGGGAAAGAGTTTTTTAATAAAAAGTTTTTTTTTGTACTAAGTAAATATTATTTTTGATATAAGTAAAGTTGTAGAGCAGGTTCTTGTGCATCTACTAGTAAAATTTCATTAAAATTGGACTAGTAGATAAGAAGATATACAGAGTAAGCTAGTTATTTAAAATTTTTAATTAAATTATTAATATTGAAAGTCAACTCTCTTTAAATCAAACTAGTTTCAATTTATAATTTTTGTCAATAGTATAAACCACGCATGAATTATTTCAATTATCTATTTATTATTTTAGTTTATAGGTTTATAGTATTGAGATTGCTTTTTTAGATATATAATTCTCAAAAAACAACTCAAAGATGGAAAAGTGGAAATAAGAATGTCGTGTCAATAAGGGGGCATCCATAAATAACGTTATGTACCCCCTCATAGTAGTGCTGGACCCCCCTTCTATATAAAAAAATTTTTCAAAATCCGTATGTTTATATATAAAATTTTACAAAAACTTGAATATATTGTGATACAGTGATCCGATTTTGGATGCTTTATGTACCATTCAATTCATCTCAGTAAGACGAATCCAATGATACCAAAATCATTTCATTTGGATCACTGGATCAATAGTTATTCACAAAAAACCATTGATTTTTTAGTAATTTTATAAGAAAACATAATAACCAATAGTATTTGGCCAATAAAATTTGATCCAGTGATCCAAATGAAAAATGAAATGAAATTGGTACCATTCGACTCCTCTCACTGAGACGAATCGAATAGTACCAAAATCATTAAATTTGGACCACTGGTTCAATTTTAGCCAATTTTTTTTAAAAAAATTACGTTATATTTTTTTGATTCTCCCCTACTTATTGAGAAAAACGTTATCGTTCGTCCAACCCCCTCTTGTATAACGTTATTAATGGATGCCCCCTAATTGAATTAACCTAAACTACAAAATATAAAAATGGAATCACAGTATGCATCATGTGATGCCGATCTCGGGGTTAAAAAAAAATGGAATCGAATAAATTCTTTTACTACATCAGCAAAAATATATATGCGTAAACTTGTGCAAGTTTTTACAGTATGTAAGAAAATTGTAAACTTAAGTGAAATTTAGCGTAATACTATATAAGTCTTATGATGTGTAAGAAAATCGTAAATTTACATAAAAATTTTATGTAAATTTACGATTTTCTTATGCACTATAAAACTTGAATAGTTTTACACTAAACCTTTTATGTAAGTTTATGATTTTCTTATTTATTGTAAAAACTTGCAAAAGTTTACGCTTAATTTTTTATGAACTGTAAGAAATCGTAAATTTACACTAAATTTCTTTCATAAATATTTGAACCCTTTCGAAATATTTTAGAACCAGAAAACAAGCTGGATCAATAGATCTGTAACCTGGATTGCGCATTGGACTAATTTTTCGAAATAGTTCGAAATAGTTTGATGAAGTTCAAATTCTGTACTACAAGATCAGATTAGATCTTTTGTTTATAATTCGATCTTTTTTGTTTTTCATTTTTTGTTTTCGTTTATTTTTTTTGTTTTTGTTTGTTTTTTTTTGTTTTTGTTTGTTTTTTTTATTTTTTTTTATTTATTTTTATTTAATTTTTTATTTTATTTTTATTTTGGTACTTTACAAGAAAAACAACCAACTTTTCGAAACATTGCGCATGCCAACAATGACTTCTAACACTTTTAAGAACGAACCCTCAGCAATTTCTAAATTTTAAAGAACACTTCTTTAGAGAAATGGCACAAGTTTTCGCAAGCATTCGCAAGTTTTTGCAAGTTTTTGCAAGGTTTCACTTCATTTATTTTTTCGTTTCATAGTTTTTGTTTTTGTTTTTTTGGTTTATTTAAAATTTTTTTATTAATTTATTTTATTTCGGCACTTTGCGAGAAAAACAAACAACTTTCGAAACATTGCGCATACCAACTATGGCTTTCGACACTTTCAAGAACACATACTAGCAATTTCTAAATCTTCAAGAATGCTTCTTTAGAGAAATGGTTGCAAGTTTTTGCAAGTTCTTGCAAGGTTTCGTTTCATTTATTTTTTCATTTCGTGCTTTTTGTTTTTGTTTTTTTGGTTTATTTTTAAAATTTTTTTATTAATTTATTTTATTTCGACACTTTGCGAGAAAAACAACAACTTTTCGAAACCTTGCGCATGCCAACTACGACTTTCGACACTTTCAAGAACACACCCCCAGCAATTTCTAAATCTTCAAGAACGCTTCTTTAGAGAAATGGTTGCAAGTTTTTGCAAGTTTTTGCAAGTTCTTGTAAGGTTTCGTTTCATTTATTTTTTCATTTCGTGCTTTTTGTTTTTGTTTTTTTGGTTTATTTTTAAAATTTTTTTATTAATTTATTTTATTTTGACACTTTGCGAAAAAAACAACAACTTTTCGAAACCTTGCGCATGCCAACTATGACTTTCGACACTTTCAAGAACACACCCCCAGCAATTTCTAAATCTTCAAGAACACTTCTTTAGAGAAATAAGTGCAAGTTTTTGCAAGTTTTTGCAAGTTCTTGCAAGGTTTTATTCATTTATTTTTTTATTTTGTGCTTTTTGTTTTTGTTTTATTGGTTTATTTTTAAAATTTTTTTATTAATAATTTATTTTATTTCGATACTTTGCGAAAAAAACAACAACTTTTCGAATTCTTGCACATGCCAACTACGACTTCTGACACTTTCAAAAACACCTACCAGCAATTTTTAAATTTTTAAGACTGTTTCTTTAGAGAAATGTGTGCAAGGTTTCGCAAGGTTTGCTAGTTTTTGCAAGTTCTTGCAATGTTTCGCTTTATTTTTTTTTGTTTCATATTTTTTGTTTTTGTTTTTTTTTGGTTTATTTTTAAATTTTTTTTATTAATTTATTTTATTTCGGCACTTTGCGAGAAAAACAACAACTTTTCGAAACTTTGCGCATGCCAACTACTACTTCCGACACTTTCAAAAACGATAGAAAACAAAGAAGCGAAGATAATAGCAACTGTAGGATGAGTAAAAATAAGTGTATAGGGCTAGTTTTTTGTATATAGAAATAAAATTAGATGCGACGAAATGCGAAAATAGTTTAAATATTTGTAATAATGTAAAAATAATACGTAATATATAATAAAGTATGTAATATTAATTAAAAATATATATTTAATAAATGTAAAATATAATATATAATAATAATAAATAAAAAAACAAAAATTTTATAATAAATTGCGAAACCGTACGAAATATTGTGAAATTCTGTAAAAAGCATGATAATGTGAATATGTATATCATTTATTTATTTTTTAAAAATTTTTGAAAATTTGCGAAAATTTGCAAAATGTTGTGAAACAATGCGAAAACATCACAAAATATGCGAAAATATTACTCCTGCGATCCTGCAACCCCCAAAGGCAGTGTTGTACATTTTCACTGTTCCAGCCTTTTTTTGCCATGTCCCAACGTCCCAACGTCCCAGCGTCCCAAGTGTCCCAACTATGTTCCAAGCCTTAATAATTAATAAATTAATTTAAAAAAATATATAATTATATATTTTTTTAGGTGCTAAACACATTTTTAAAAAAATTTAATTAGATTATCTTAATAAAATTTTAAGTAATTTCAATTTATAAAATTGTCCCAGAATGTCCCAAAATGTCCCAACGTATGTTCCAACTGTCCCATGTACAACACTGCCCAAAGGTGCATTTTTTTTATTTCGCATTGTATTATAAGATTTTTGAAATATTATGGCAATAACTTATGTAAGATTACGTATATATCTGCTATAGCGTAAACTTACATAATTATTACCCCTACGTAATACTTCGAACTAATCGTAAGATTTTCGCAAGTTTACGCTCGCATAAAAACTTGCAAAGGTTTACGCATATTTTTTTTTGCTGATGTAGATAATATTCAAAAGAGCGATAATAGATTTTTAGCATTCTGTTTAGATGCGTATAATATTTAGGTATGCTTTTTAAAAAAGTATACTTTATTTTTTTTTGAATTCATGCTTATTACAAGTTTTTTCTTGAAAAATTATCTAAGCATCTTGAAATTCTAGTCGACATAAAGGTAATATTATAATATAATTAATAGCGTTATAGCATATGTATTGTTAATTACAAAAACAATATATTAGCATGGTTTAAAGAGAGTTGACTTACTTATGCCGTAACTTGGTTATAGGTTAGAGATTGCGTAAAATGAATCAACAGTTCAGAACACTGTGAGCAAAATTTTGAGGATCTTATAGTTGGGTCCTATCATAAACTTATTGCAAGCCAGCGACCAACTCTTGACATGATCACCCGATGGAACTCGACGTACATCATGTTGGCTTCAACTATCGCCTATAAAAATGTATTCGAGCATTTATCATACCGAGATTCTAGCTTTGATTTGATTGCACCTTTGGATGAAAATTGGGAAAAAGCTGAATTCTCTATAAATTTTTAAAACCATTCTATGAAAGTAAGTGATATCTAATATTTATTTTTGATAATTATATACTTTAATAATATAGGTGCAATGCTAATTAATATTATATTTAATATAGTTACTAATATTATATCAGGGAGTGCCTACTCCACTGCAAATATTTTTTTCCTCAATTATTAAAAATTAGAGTACACATCAAACAAAATTCTACTAACTCAGATCATTTTCTTCGTCAAATGTCTAAGCCAATGCAATTAAAATTTAATAAATATTGGGCAAATACAGGAAATATACACTGTATCGCATCAATATTGGATCCTCGCTACAAAATGTCATTGTTGACTTATATGCATAAACAAAAAAATGAATTTGTCAAATGCGAAGGTGAAGAAAAGTTAACTTTGATTAAATCATGATAATGTATTTTATTTCAAACATTATTGTTCAAATCTAATCTTAGCACGATCATATTAATTCTGTTATTGTAGAATTATAATAGTTTATAATTCAACATACCTGCAGCATAAGGATTATTCTACTACTATGTTAGCAGAAAATTTTTCAAATATTCTTGAGAACGAAGATATGCATGAGTTCAATTCATATCTTAAGGTCAATAAAGATAATGATCAAAGTGAGATAAATGAGTTTGAACAGTACTTTAATGATCCGCTTTTTCCCTGTTCCCGTTCAGAGTCGTTTGATATCCTAACCTGGTAAAAGCAAATGCACAAAAATACCCTTCGGTGTCTTCAATGGTGAGGGATATTTTTGCAATTCCCGTAACATTAGTAGCTTCTGAATCAGTTAATAAATTTCAAATTTTAGTTAATTTTTCTATAATATAAACATATAAACTTATACTTTATTTAGGCATTTAGTATGGCAGAAAGAATAATTGATGAATATCGATCAAATCTTACTTCGGAGATGATTGAAATGCTAGTATGCGATCAAGATTGGTTAAAAAGTATGGAAGAAAGGGGCCAGAATGATGATTAAATGAATAGATTTTTTTTTCACTTTTTATTTTTTTATAATAACAATTATAATTTCTAGAATAGCTTTTTTTTCTTTTTTTTCTTTATAATAATCATTATAATTACTATAGTTTCAAGTAATTCTTGAGATATATATACATATAAAACAAACGTCAACTGTTGCAATTTATAGCTTTAATTCGATATTAAAAATAATTAATAATATACTAATGCAACAATTATGCATGCTGATTAATAATAGAAAAATAAGGATTGGTTGTATTTCGATTATTAATATATTAAAAAAGATATAAATTATAATATGATTAAAATCATAATAAAAAATATGAATTATTCGATTTCCACCAAAAATTTTGCTATTTTCGAATTTTACAAATTGATAAAATTTGAAATTAGCCCTAAATTAACCATGCTTTTTGTAAAATTTGTGCACAACTTTAATTTTATTGGTTCCATATATGCGGGTCAACGGGCCAGGCCTGCTTAGTTATAATCGGGTTTAGGCCCGGGTCAGGTTTAAAAATCTTTTTATTGGGTTTATGAAAACCCGGCAGACTCAGCCCATTCTGGACCCTAATGCATCTAATAAAAAAAGTTCATTCAATTCTAATTACTGAATCAGAAGTTATTAGCTAAGTTATTTAAGTAAATATAGTTTTGTTATTTTTATTAAATTAAATCAAAATTGGCCAAAATCCAGTTATAATCTATAAAAGAAATGTTTGGGGTCCTATAATAATATATAGCTATACCCAAAAGCTTCTATTTGAAATAATAAAATCAAGTTTACAGATAATATATTCAACTGATCAATAAGAAGTAGTTACTAGCACGCAGGTCTATTTTTCTAAAGCATCACTAGTAAGATTTGAACTCTAGACCTATTGCTTGAATATATAACAACTTAACAAATTTTTTAAATTACTACACTTTAATAAAAAAATTTTTAGTACTTTTACTATTAATCTAATATGTTTTTAATTTTTTATTGGTGTCTAAAAGAATAAGTTCTTCATAATATATTTTTGAAAATTAGCTTTGAGTTTTAAAAAAGAAAATAGTTGTTTGCTATAAGCTTTTTTTATAATTCTTCTTGTATTTTTAAAAAATATTTTTTTATTTTTATAAAGCCAATTAAATAAAATAATATTCTTATTGTATTATATACTTTTGTTTAATAATATTCATATTTGTAAAATAATCTATTGCTAGTTTTATTTGCAATTTTTCAAATATTTGATTTTTATTTTTGTTTATAAGAAGCACATTGTGTTGTTGTTTGTATTTATTTAATATTTCTTTAAATAATATATTAAATTCTAATTAATATTGTAGTTTGTTTAATTTATTCCTCGTAAATAATCTAAAGAAGGTTGTATCTATATGCTTAAATTTAAGTCTATTATATATAGGATTTTCTGTTTTGTTGGTATATATATTATTTTATATTTAATCAATTTTATAAGTTTTTTTTTTTAGTTTTGAAGGCTTTGATTATTTTGTTATAATTTCAAATTTGTTTATTGATTAGTTACTTCTTTGTTTCTCTAGAATTTTATAATAGTATTATTCTATAGTATTTATAATATTGGTTTTTTTTTTTTATTTTAAACTGGTTCAAATAAGAGTACTTAACTATATAACCTTTTTTTTCTGTTTTGTTAATTTGGCATATTTGTTATTTCTGTATCTGTTAAGTTTTCTTTTTTTTTACTTGCTTGCTTGTTATTTGTTATATTAATAGTTGCTTGACTTAAGTCAATTTGATGTATCTTCTTTGTTTGATTGATTTTCATATCTGTATTGTTTTGGATTTTTCTGTTTGTATATCCATATTTAGAATTTCTGTTATTTCATTGTTGTTGTATAATATTATACTTGATTCAAGTAGAAATGTTTTAAAATTACTACTTTTTTATAATTTTGTACTAAAAAGACTTATTTGTATTTTTTTAAGGAATTGTATTATATTTTAATTCTTTGGTGATAATTTTTTCTTGTTAAAGTTTTGTTTCTATATCTTTGTTATTTGTTATTTTTACAGGTTTCTTTGTCTGCTTTTTAGTTTTTTCTTTGTATTGCTAATATTATTAACAACTTTTTGTAGTTTTTTGTAAAATTATTTTTCTTTTTCTTTAGCTTTTTTTATTTTATTAATTATTTTCTATTTATTTGCTTTTGTTATACTATATCTTTGTAACCCAGTAGGATAAATAATTTATTCATTAGTTTTTTTTTATTTTTATAGACTTTTATTATTTTTTGTTTTTTTTTCAATTTTTTGATAATGTATAAAAAGAGTTATTATAGTAAAATTTTAACTAATTTGAATTAATAATAATTAAAAAAATTATAGCTAAATATAAGGAATTTATAATTTATTGCAATTGCACGATACAATATACAGTCAACCCTCCATAAATGCAACTTGTAGGGACAAGCCTACAATGTGCATTTAGGGAGGTTTGCATTTAGAGAGAGCCAATTAAATTGCAGCTTTAAAAATTAGATCATTGAGTTTGTGTAACTTCTACCAAAACTGCATAACCTATCTTAAATACTAAAATTTGATTGGCCATGTGCATTTAGGGAGGTTAGTGGGATATAAAATGTTATTCAAGAGAACGTGCATTTACAGAATATAGAACGTGCATTTAGCACTAATAACATTTTACGGAATAGAAAAAACGTGCATTTAGGGAGGTATTGCATTTATAGAGGTTGCATTTATGGAGGTCTGACTGTATTGCACCCCTATTATAACTATATGGGGTCTGTTCCTTGAAAATGACCTTACGGGACATAGTAAATCATATGATCAAAACTTGATTTTCAAGGAACAGACCCCATATGGATCATCAATTTTGTGTAACAAACAATTAAAGAAATTTTATTAAAGCAAAAAATAAAATTTAATTAATATTAAAGTTAGGATTAAGGCCTGGAATGGAGCAGAAGTATAGTTTAAACCAAAATTTCATGCAGAGTATTTTTTATTAGAACTCCAAAGATGGATTCATAGGCAAAATTTTTAATTAATAGAAGGGGTGCAATGTATTGCAGGTGCAATAAATTATAAAACCCTAAATATAAATATAAATTTAAATATTAACTTTTGGTTATAATTTTCTTAACAACTACTAATTCTATTTAGCTAACTTTTTATTATAAATATATATAAAATTGGGCCATAATATATTAAACTTTTATATAATTTAACTAAGTAGTTTTTAAGAAATTATTTAAAAACTATCCCTTAGATTGTAGTAGAACACAGGCAAATTTGCCTGCGTTTTTGCACTTTTTTAGCTCTGATTTACTTTTTTAAAATACTAAAATAATTAAATAAAACTTTGTACAATTGCATTTGAAAATAAGGATTACTTTTTTGCAAAATTAGTTTTTATATTATAAGAAAATAAATTATAGTTACATATAAGCTGAAAATAGATAATTTTAAGAAAAAATTTTTTTAAAAAATTTTATTACAATTTTTCTGCGATCTTATTTAGTTTTAGTTTTAGAACTATAGTTCTTAAGATGATATTGTAGTTTATATAAAGGATGACAACTTTCATTATTGCAACTTTAATGATTTACTTGTAAAAATTAAGATTTGTATTAGAAGTAAAGATTTTTTTTATAGACGGGAA
Source organism: Gigaspora rosea (assembly GCA_003550325.1). Classification (NCBI taxonomy): domain Eukaryota; kingdom Fungi; phylum Glomeromycota; class Glomeromycetes; order Diversisporales; family Gigasporaceae; genus Gigaspora; species Gigaspora rosea. The sequence goes on along the minus strand of QKWP01001251.1, from coordinate 143,710 downwards.
CATATAAAATTTGAAAAAATCTAAAGAAAAATTTTAATAGTAAAAATGCCAATACAAGAACTTTAAACATTTATTATATTAAAGTTTTCTAATGATTTTAAAAAAATTTTATAACAAAGTTACTAAAACAAAACTTAAAGAATATTTTTTACTTAGAAAAGATATGGCTAAAATCAATATTTAAAATTTTATTAAAAATTTTAAAATACGCAGGCAAATTTGCCTGTGTTACAATCTAAGGGATAAGTAATTTTTGTAAAAAAAATTACTTAAAGTTTATTAGCAATTTCTTAAACTATTAATTCAAATTATATAAAATTTTAGTATATTGTAGCCTAATATTATATATATTTATAGTAAAAATTTTAGCTAATTTAAATTAATAGTTGTTAAAAAAATTTTAGCTAAATATTAATATATTTATAAGATTTATATTTTTATTATAATAGTTATTATTTTTTAAATAAAATAACAATAGTTTTTTTTTTTTTATCTTGGGTCCAATAGTATAGTGGTTATGCTTCAAGGTTGCAAATCGTAAGGTTGCCAGCTCAAAATCCAAGTGGTGGCAATTTGTAAGAAAGCCAGCCGGACTAGAAAAATTAGGAAACTGAAACACCGTGAAATAAGGGACCCGGGACATCAATCGACAGACTTAATTCCTAAAATGGAGATGACTAAGGGGAGTAACAAAAATCAGGTGATTTTTTAGGGGGGGAAGGAGGTAAAAAAAGTTGAAATTATATATAAAAACCTGACTATTTATATATTAAGAAAGAGGGAGGGGGGGTAGGCCTCTGATAAAAAATAATCAGGTGATTAATGACACTGCCCTAAAGTTATATACCCACGTGATTTTTTGAAATTTTAATTAAAATTCGTATTAGAGTCTGTTTATCATTAGGGCCAGGGTTAGAGTTAGAACCAATATAGGTAAAATTACCTTTCCAACATTTTTTATTAATGGCCCAAGATAGGTTTAGAATGCCATTTTTATGTTTTTGCGTTTTTTTTGTTTTTTGACTTTTTCGGCCTAATCCATGTAAACAAAATTTCATGACTCTGTTTGGTTGATTTACACAAAAATGTCACATGGGTACATGACTTTAAACAATCCCTAGAATGGGCAATGATTTGCAATCAAGGCTACAACAATGAGGACTGTGCCAGAATCCTGATTTGGAATAACCAAAGTTACAAAACATAATGTGAGCCTAAGTTTGGATATTACGAGATACTACATGAACTCGTGGCGCAAGCAGCCCGAAAATTGGCTGCAAAGATTTCTGGCCAATAGCAATCGAAGGACCCCGAACAATCTATATGATGTCATAGTTGAAAAATAGCTAATAGAGGCCCATTTTTTAAAAAAAGGTAATATTTGAAAAGTAAGTATTAGAGAAAAAGGTTATATTTGAAGCCTGCTAAATGGCAAAATAGATATATTTAAAAAAATGCTAATGGGGTAATTTTTATAAATCTTATATTTGAAATGTGCTAATGAAAAATCAGGGCTATTAGTAAGGGTGCTGACATATATTACGTAATATCATTTTATCAGGGGGTTACCCTCCACGTCATATATGATCATATATGAAAAATTTATATAATATATTTTTTTCAGGTACCCCCCAGGATATTACGTAATATCTGTCACTGCCCTAACCTGGCAGGTAAAAAGGAGAGAAAAGAAAAGAGAGAGGAAGATAAAAGGGTGAGGGGGTAAAAGAGAAAGGGGGTAAAGATTGTTCAAACCGGGGGGTTTTTTTTTTTTTTTTTTTTTTGTTTGTTTTTTTTAAAGAACTTTTTTTTTTTTTTTTTTTAGGGAATTAGAGAATGTTCTGTTTTTTTTTAGGGAACATTCTGTTTTTTTTTAGGGAACGTTCTGATTCTGATTTTTTTTTTGTTTTAGGGAATGTTTTGTTTTTTTTTAGGGAACATTGTATTTCAAAAAAAGTTAAAAATGGGTAAAAGTTCTATCTAATGTGTGAAATATAGCTTATATATATTGTGCCTCAGATTAAAACTTGCGTCAGATTGAATCTGACGCACGTTAGATGACTATCAATTGGGCAGCATTAAATGATCAGCAACAACTGGCCTAAACTACATCTAACTTTACCGTAAATTTACCCCAACCCTAATCTAATTTAGGCCGGTGTCAATCTGACGCAAGGATCGATCTGAGGCACAACATATATACCAAACCAAAACGGCTAACCAAAAAAATTTTTACTATAATGCTCAAATATAACCTCACATAGATTGTTCGGGGTCCTGCAATCGGTGTGACAGGTCGCTTCTGGGTGGTGTAAAAGCAAGCTAGGGAAAGTCAGTTTACATTTGGTGGAAATAAAAATGATAACTATGGTTGTTATAAACTCACCAAGAAAAGTGATACCGCAAGACTGTCAAAGGAAAAAAATAATAATAGTTTTTTTTAAAGATATTTAAAAATTATTTTTATTTATATAGTAATATACAGTATATTTTATTGAATTTAAACATGTTTATCAACTTTGATCTAAACTTGAACTATTTATTAAAGTCTGGATTTATATTTAAAAATTATTAATTTAGTTTAGTTTAAGTTTAAAGATTTATAAAATTTAAGGTTCAAGTTCAGGTTTAATTAAATTTGAAATTAAATTTTAATTGAACTAAATTAAATCTAGAAATCTTAATAGCAACTAATATAGAACCTTTATATAGTCTACTTAAATTAGACACCAAAAGTATATATATAACTAGTTGTACCTATTCATATAATACTTTTGAAAAAATAAAAATCTTAGTTCTAAAAATAGATACTTTAAAAAAATAATAAATATAGAACGTTGATAAAGCACACCACTGTTGTTCAATGTGTTTTGGTCAATCAAAATTCATGAAATTTGTGTAACGTGAAGATCAGGTGTAACCCGAATTTTTCGAAAAATGTGTTTTTTTCAAAAATTGTTTATATCGAAAAATTCTGTCTAAGAAACCTATCTTCACGCTCTAACAAAAAAAATTCCTTGCAAAATTTGATATATACCAACCCTAACCCAAACCCTAACGCGAACTCTAACCCTAACCCTAACGGCAAAAAAATCTTTTGCATATTATGATTTGTATTTACTGGTGTTGAACACCACTGGTGTGATATATACATATTGAAAATATATTATATATTTTAAATATTATTTGTTTTGATTGGATCTAAAATATATGAACTTTTGTATTTTTGATATATATTAATTTGATTGGTTTATGTGATTTAAAAATATAACAATAAAATTTGTTTTTTTTTTAAAAAAATTAATAATATTTTAAAATTTATTTATACAACTACAGTATCTTTGAAGCTTTAACAAAAAACCATTTTTTGATAAATTTTGCTATAAATTATATTTTTATTTTAAACCCTACTTTAATCCTAATTAAAAAAAAAACTATTTGTTAATAAAAATTGAATTGTTATTCGCTATACAAAATTAATAATTTTTAATAAAAGTAAATTCTAAATTCTAAATTTTATATAACAATAATAACAATAATTATTTGAATTAATTTTAAATGTATACATAAAACAAAATGTTCTCAAATAATCAATAGTTACTGTATAAGGCAACCGCATGACTGATAACGGATTATCCGATATGTTACGACTATAGTCAGCTTAATAAAAATTTTATTATTCGGCAAATTATGTAGTTTTTGCCGAATAAGAAATTTATTTGGCAAACAAATCATAGTAAACTACCAGATAAGTGAACTTATTGCAGATAAGTGAACTTATTGTAAATATTAAAAAAAATTTTTTTAACTTTCTTTGAGAACCATAAGAATACTAAAGTTTAAAATACTGACTTTAGAGGTTTGAATGTATAGCAATATATTTGATTTAATAATAAAATTTAAAATTTTTATCTATTTTTTTTCGTATAGTTGTAGCTAATAGATTTAAATCAATGTTTTATATTAAATATTCAATAACAATTATAACAATTCCAATATTTTTATCAAAAATTTGGTTTATATGCATTAATACATTAATACGTATCATGTTCGAGTATGTTCGAGATATAAAACTATAATATCTGATATATCTGATATATACTATATAATGTATATTCGGGCATATTTATTTACACATTATTGTTATCAAATACATAAGTAATTAAATAATTGTAAAAATTGCCTAGATTACGAAAGAATGGATTTATTATCTATCAGACAGTTTCAAAAATCGCGGTGCACGCCTAAAGGATAATTCTAGCGTACGTAGTACTTTTAATTATTTATCATGTGATTTAATTGGGATGGGTTGTGTTAGGGGGGCCAACAACAAAATTTTAACTATAATTTTTAATATAATTTAATATAAGTATATATATAATTTAAGTATATATTGTATATACGTATTTTAAGATTATTAATAAAACCAAATATGGAGTTCACGATGAAGACACAATATTGCCACGCCTAAAAAGTTAATTTAACACGTTTTAATGTGTTTTAATGTGTTTTAATGAATACCATAAATGAAAACTATATATATATATAAGTTACTATGTCCAAGGAATTAATTTTTGGGTATAATAAATATAATAAAGGTAAAGACATTAATAACCCCAAGACCCCAACAAGTAATAATTTTGAGTCAAAAATTTTTTCAATTAACAGATTAAATTGACAATCATCGAGATCTCATAGCGTAAAATCATATTTAGTAAAATTATTTTGTACAATGGCATAAGAGAAAATAAGAAAATAAATAGAAGATTTAAAGATAAAAAGGAAACGATAATGGTGAAAAAATTCCTTATTTATTTATATCGTAACATACAATAAGTCATTCTCTTTAAGTAAAAAAAAAAAAAAAATGTTTCGTGCGATAAATAATCAAAGTTTAAGATTTCGGATTTGGATCTTTGGCTGAGGGCACAGTAATGGCAGTACAACTTCGAGATGGGATTACTGGACTAATGAAGGGACTACATTATTAAGTACGACTATTTTTTTTCTTTTTTGAATGTCAAACAATGTTGATCGACTATAAACTAAAAACAAAAACCTGATTCATGCAGAAAAATTATCGTTCTTAGTAATAATTATCATTGTTGTAATCCACGATCGACAATTGTACTCAATAAATAACAATTTTATAAAGAGCGGTAATGATGTGCATCGTAAATTTTATAAAATATATGAGAATAAACGAAAAGAAGCAGAGAAGTTTATTCTATCACATATGTTTCAAGACAATTATAGGTAGCATGGCTTTTTTACGAAAATGGTCAGCGACCAGCGGTCAACCTGAGCATTATCTCAATGCTAGTACTGTTATAGACAACATACAATAGTATATATAGTATATATAGTATATCTGATATATAGTATATCTGATATATAGTATATCTGATATATAGTGTATATATATATATACAGTAATATATAGTATACAGTAGTATACAGTATATAGTATACAGTAATACTGTAGTATAAAGTAGTATACAGTATATAGTATATATTATATTTTGTCATTGTCATTAACTTCAAAGGACAAGCATGATAAATTATTGAATTGATCAAAAGATTGATAAATAATTTCTTTTATTGTGAGAAAATTTAGTTTTATTCATTATTGCTATTTTAAAATAACAAATACGTAAAAAGTAAAGAGAGCTCTCACAAAGCAAAATGTCAAAGCCCAATTCCATCACGTGTTTGACTGCTGAATTAGCAAACCATCTGTATCCCTAATGTTAATGACTGTACATTTTAATAAACTAATTTAATCAATTCTATGTTAGAAGCATATATTAAATATTTAGTTATAATGCGTGGTTTTACTTAGAGACATATTCGTTCACATATTAGTTTTTTTTTTTTTATTGTTTCATTTAATTATATCAATTTGGTATAATCGGCAATCAAATAAAAATCTTACTAGTTTATTATTGTTCACTTTAAGATATAATTAGATATAAAAAGATTATAAAAATTTCGCATATTCCTCTCTTTTAATTCTCAAATTTTTTTAAATTTAAATTTATATACACTTTATTAAAAAAATCATGGGTAACTGCATAAGAAAACGAAGTAATTATGATGATTGTGATAATAATGATCATATTAAAGACACAAAAGAAAGATCAAAAGATTCTTTTACCAACTTATTAAGAAATATGTGGTCTAAACCTTGTCCTCAAAAAACTTCAATAGATTCTAATACAAAATCTGTTAGCAGTACACAATCTCCAAGTTCATTTAGATATATAGATGGAAGAAGATATCATAACGATGAGAATTCGAAATATCCATTACCAAATGATGATGAGGAAATAAATCGGTTACAAACTCAACATTATCTGTTTAGATATGCTTGGGGAGAAAATTTCTCATCACCAGTTGAAGAAATTCTTAGAAATGGTGATGATGTGCATGTGTTGGATATCGGGTAATTTTATATAATTCATATATATATCTGTTGATGGATGGATAGTATTATCATATTATCATTATCATACTATCACCATGAAAACGCTGACACATTGTTTTTTTATTATTATTATCACGTGCTAATCTACCCCTCCGTATAATATATATATATATTAAGATGTGGCCCAGCAACTTGGATTCTTGAAATGGCGAGTGAATACACGTCTTCTTCATTTATTGGAATAGATCTTTCGCCTATTTTTCCATCGAATATCAAGCCACAAAATGTCGATTTTTATCATATGAACGTGTTGAATGGCCTTCCATTCGAAGATAATACATTTGATTTTGTATACCAAAGATTCATGGGATTGGCGTTAACTGAAGAACAATGGCCAATTTTACTTTTAGAACTTGTAAGAGTGACAAAACCTGGTGGTTGGATTGAATTTATGGAATGTGATTTACAATTTGATAATGAAGGTCCAATCTCATCGCGCGTTAATAAAGCAGGTAATGTATATTATGATATTATACGATATTATACGATATTATACGACTATTTTACGTAATAGAAAAAGAACCGGTTTATTATTTTTGAAAATCTACCGGGGTTTATCCGGATATACCTCAGGTAGTTATATAATCCAATCCCTAGGTTTATTTTTGTGTATTAACCGGATTTATTCTTCTATAAAGAAATAAAACCGGTTTAAAACTATAATAATAAAACCGGTTTAAAAAAATCTAGTACGTATGTACGTACGTAATAATTACAACAATTACGTAATCTATATAATCGTTTTCTAATATCTTTTTTTTTTTTTAATTTTTCCTATCATACACGATCAAATATTTTTCGTTTAATAAGCGCAAATATATTTAAAATCACAAGGAATAAATACATTAATATGTTCACACGTACCTCAATTTATGACTGATGTACAAAGTTTGATTGATATTGAAAACAAACACAAATCTACACCATTGGGACGATGGGGTGGCTTAATTGGAGAGTTGGTATGTAAAATTATTTTTAATTTACCAAATAATTTCCTTTATTACTTTTGAATGCAGCTCGTTAAGCACAAGAAAAAAATAAAAAATAAATAAATAAATAAATTTCCTAATAAAGAAAGCTCACACAAAGAAATTTGATGAACTGGATATATTTGTGGTGCATGCATAAATACAAATCTGCATTTTTCACGTTATAACTAACATTATTATACAATTTTTTAGGCCAGAGAAAATATAATCGGTTTGAGTCGATCTTTGAAACCGGTTTTATTTCCAATTCTCAAAGAAACATTTGGAGATATTGATCTTGATTATGAATCAATTATAAAAGAAATAGTAGATAATGAAGTTAATCAATACAAGTCTAGTATAAAATCAACTAGATTTTATGGAAAAAAGAAAATTGTTGATGATGATAATATCAACAATAATAATAATACCAATAACGATAATAATACCAATAACGATAATAATAATACCAATAATAATACAAATAATAACGATAATAATACCAATAACAATAACGATAATAATACAAATAATAATACCAATGATGAAATTTCTATAAGTTAAATAATCGTAATTCTATCAATGATGATTAAGACTTGCTTGACTTGGATTATAAATTTAGATGATGATAAATTTAGATGATATAAAACATTATATAGTATATATATATATATATAGTATTATGTATTAATATATTACAGTATTATTGTTTGTACTGTTTTATAAAAATTTAATTTATGTTTTATATTATTTTTATATATTTTTGCGTCATTTAAAAATGTACAGAAGGAGAATAAAATTTTAAACGTAACGACAAGCACCATTATTATTATATATCAATATGTAAATTACGTAGGACCCTGCATATTTTCTGCATGTATATAACCATGCAAAATACATATCGGTATGCATATTACAAAAAGGTCAGTTTCACCATGATGTTACTGATTATTATATATGCATTCGCGCGAATTTTTATGCATGAGATTTTAGAACCACATACTTAAGAGTATAGTGTACCCTTATACCGCGGTTACATTCCATATTTATAAATATGCACACCCAGAAAGTATTCTCATAGTTACATGTCATAAATTTTTTTTTATAAATATTCAAATTATTTAACTATTATACAAATTAGTAATTTATGTAAAAAATTATTACACTTCATATATTTCAAACACCTGTATTTACATTTTACATAAACTTTTGTTTTTCCGTGTAACTCTTATATTTTTTTGAAAGCTCTGTGCAGTTTTTTCGATCGTGAGATTATACGCAAAAACCATTAACCCGCTGACAATATCAAAGGAATCATACTCCGAAGATTTTCTAAAAAAAGTACAGTAATACAGTACATAGTGTACATAGTGTACATAGTACATTATATGACAAATGTGACAAATGTGCATACGATCCCAATTTTTTTGACTTTTTTGTCATGTGATAAAGAACTGGCTGGATTTTGACAACTTTGCCAAAACGAAAAAAAAAAAACTTAATTTAAGACTATCTTGATGATAAAAATTTAGAGATATCTCAAAAAGATTAATTGGTTTTTTTTTTTTTTTTTTTTTTTTTTTTTTTTTTTTTTTTTTTTTTTTTTTTTTTTTTTTTTTTTTTTTTTTTTTTTTTTTTTT
>QKWP01001251.1:75780-134594 GCA_003550325.1 Gigaspora rosea | reverse complement strand
TTATTTATTTATTTATTTATTTAAACCATTTTACCGTAATTTTCGGTGCAGGGTACCCGGGTATTTTACAACAAACCTTGATTTATACCCGGGTATATTGTATGGCAGGGGGTATATTACGTGGGGGTATCTTGTAAGGAGCGTATATTAGCCCATAAGTAAAAAAAAAATATTATTATTATGATAGTAAATCGGGCTTTGATTTGTATCCGGGTATATTACAAAATACCACAACAAATAGCCTTGAATATACCCGGTACAAATCAAGGGGGTACCGATCTTGCACCGAAAATTACGGTAGTTCACCACCGTTTTTATCACTGTTAATAACGATAGTATTCCAAAATAGACCGAACCGTTTCTTTTTTGATTTGGGTGATCTACACTTAACTGTTATGTAACTTATGTAGATTAGCCAATCAACTCGTAAAGTTTTTACGAAAAAAAAAAAAAAGAAACGAGTGTCTACTCTACACGTATATCAGAGCACTATTGAAAAATATCAGAATAATTTACCTATGAAATAACACTTACTTAATCCTTAATCTCAGAATCACTCTATCCCTAATTTTAGTTGCTTCTCTCCCAAATAAGGAAATCGAAAATGGTTTGGTAATATCATCCATACAGCCATATATATGATTAGGACCCACCACGAGAACTCTATTAAATCAAATATGGTTTTTTTCAAAGATCTATATTGCTTGTTATAAATATAAATGCAAATTGTGTATTTTTTTCATTTTATAACATAATAAAATGAAGGTTTTGAATTAGATCCCGGGACACTATAAACAGTGCTAAAAGGTAATCAATTCAATTCCTCTTTATGAACTAAATAGGAATGTTATTAATGAATCATGATATTTTTTTTCGTGTATGTTATTGAACAATGCTACTGTAATGACAATTATAATGATAAATTCAAAATATTATCAATAATAATAATAATAACAAAATTATATTATGATTGAATAAGGAAACTATGTAATTAGGTTTCTTCCATTTCTACCAGTAGACCTAGGATTCGAGGTACAGGATCCTTGCATGTCTTGATGTCTTGGGAAGCAAAGCATAAAAACCTTTGAGGAATGTCAAATTGTCTAATGTCTGGGCTGGAACGATGATTTTCTACAATACCACAGATTTCGCGTATTGATAGATTTTATCACAAATATTTATTTGGGTTTGAACCTAAAATTTTATCAAATCTGATCATTTTGCATATATGTTTATAAGCTTGAGTTTGTCGGAGATTCTCGGAAAGATTGGCAATAATTAACATGCATTGTTGTCAAAATGTTTTGATAAGTTAGTATAAAGGAATTTTGCGCAGGATCAAAATTTTTATTACGGAATTGTGTGCAGAAATAGAATTTTGGCGGAAGTTACGTATAATTTAATAACCACACACAGACTCTGATCTGGACTTCTGGCCATTTTTTTTGTGCAACATTTTCAACATACGTTATAGATCTATAGATGGATATCAATTTTAGGTCGAACTGAAAAAAAAAAACAAAACAAAAAAAAACACACACACACAAAAACACAACAAAAACAACGTATGCTTTTGGAAATCCACTTTATATATTAAAATTCCCATTTAATGTGTTCGTCTTTCTTTGGATTATGTGCAAAATTATAATTTTTTTTTTAACTTAAAAACTTATATATATATATATATATTATATATATATTTTATATATATATCTAACAGTATTATATATATATATCTAACAGTATTAAATATATACTAACAGTATTATATACATGTAACAATTTATTTTTTTAAAAAAACGCCTAGTATCACCAACCTAAAAATCTCGCTACCTGGTAAATATCAGGTGTAAAATCAAAACAAAAACATGCCAAACCTTTACACTGATAATGGGTATCGATCAGGAAATTTTTGCACATCGACTGTAGAGGTGATTGTAATCGATCATTATCGGAAATTTATAACCTGGAATAAAATCCCGATAATCCTAAATCCCGATACGTTAAAGCCTAAAATATTAATCTATTGAAAATTAGAAAAATTAAAGATCCTAAAAAAATATTATAATTCTACTAGTAATACAAATCGATGAAAATTTTTCAATCAGATTAGTTGATAGATCATTTTACTAAAATAATCGATTATTTGACCAATAGATTAATCGACTACAGTAATCGATTAGTGATTAGTAAATTTTTATCGATTGAAATTAATCAACTAATCGAATGGACAACTAATCAATTAGTTGAATAAAATAATAAATAAAAATTAGTAAATAACAACAACCGGGTGATATTCTCCAGATCATCAAAAAAAAAGAAATACGATTTTAGGTGATTACTGGTGATTTCTGATTTATTAAAAACTACTCCGATATCGCGACATAAAATTAACATATTGGAGTTATTTTAAGAAATTAGAAATCACCAAACAATCGTGCGATTTCTTTTTTTTTATGATCTGCAAAATTTATAAAATTTTGCAATCAAAAATATAGTCTTTAATTTGTAATTTAGACAAATTTGATTTTAAAATTTAAATTTTTTTAATAAAACTTTAAATACTGATTTTAGCTATATATTTTTTAAATAAAAAATATAATATTAATTCTGTTTTATTAATTTTATTATAAAAATTTTTTTAAAATTATTAAAAACTTTAGTACAAAATAAGTTTAAAATTTTTATTTTAGAAATTTTATTACTGTATTAAATTTTTTTTAGATTTTTTTTAGATTTTTTTTTTATATATTATTATTTATAAAAATTGGATTTATTTCTAATACAAATTTTAATCTTTATAAGTAAATTACTAAAGTTATAATAATAAAAGTTGCTATTCTTTATATAAACTACATTATTGTCTTAAAAACTATAGTTCTAAAACTTTAAAATTTTTTAAAATTATCTATTTTAATTTATATATTTTTAATTTTTTCTATAATATAAAAACTAATTTTGCAAAAAAATAATTTTATTTTCAAATATAATTGTACAAAGTTTTATTTGATTATTTTGGTGTTTTAAAAAGTAAATTAAAGCTAAAAAAAAATACAAAAGAACGCCCAAATTTACCTGCATTAGTTTACAAATTAAAGAATAAAAAAATAAGTAAAAATTTAATATAAATTTATTAAAAAAAAAAGATCCAAAAAGAATTAAAAATAAAAAACAAAAAATTTTTAAAAAAAATAAAAAAGTAATTTAAAATAATCAACTATAAAAAATAATAAATACTAAATAATATTTTTAATTGTAATAATTATAAACAAACTAGTAAAAGTTAACAAAAATTCTATAAAAATAAAAAAAATAAGTAAATAAGTTTTTTGAATACTAATTTAAAGTATATAATTATAGTTATAGTAAGATTTTAAAGGATTGAATGAAAGAGTACAAGTTTAAAAAAAAATATAAAAATATATAATGATATATTTAGTGAAGTTAAAAAAAATCTAAATTAAAATGATACTATTTTTAAAATATTAAAATTAGTTATATGGTGCAAGAAGCCTATACTAGACAATAAAATAGTATAACTTTAAAATGCATCAACTTTTTGTAGAGACAATATTTTTAAAAGATATTTGGCAAATTTGTAGAGCTTATTATATTGAACAAAGTTACTAGTTAGATTTTTAAAATATAGCTTTTATAAAAAGTTATAACACTTTAAAGTTAGTTAAAATTGAAACACATAGTAATTACATATAACAATAGTAATCTTTAAAACGTATCAACTTTTTATAGAAAAGGTTTTCAAAAAAATATTTGGCAAATTTATAAAACTAATATTGCTTTACAAAATTACAGGTCAGTTTTTTAAAAAAACCTTTTGTACAAAAAATTATAGTAATTTAAAAATTGAAACTTGTTGAGTATAGGCTTCTTGCACTATACAATAATCAAAAAGATAGAACTACAGTGTGAACAAACTAGTTTTCAACCAATAAAATTTTAACAGCCAAATTCAAATTTTATTTTTATATATATATAAAGAGACCAATTTGAAAATTTAGCTAATATTTATATATAAAATGGCCAAATTTAAATTTTTAATATATAGAACTTCTCATAGCAAAACAAGGCAGTGGGCAGACCAATCAAATTTTGAGATTTTATATTAATTATTTACTTAAAAGTTTTGTTTTTATAAGAATAATTTTTTTTTATCAAATATATTAATAAAATGTATACAAATTTAAATTTTTTCTTTGTTAACATTATAGTAAAATATTACATGACAATTTTTTCAAATATGATTTTTTCAAAATCAGGCAATTATTTTACCGACTTTTTTGCTAGGAAATCCCATATATAAAAATAAAATTAATTGTTTAAGAGACCAAATTTGCTTTTTTTTTAGAGTTTTACTAAAACGCACCTATGGTGTTTTACACCATGTTATACAGAACTATTAGAATAGCCAATCAAAATTTAAGATCAGGTGTAACAAAAAATTTAGGTTTTTTTTAAAAAAAACTTTCATATCTCTAAATTTTGCTTAAGAAACCACCTTTGGGGCCCTAATAAAAAAAATTCCTTGCTAAATTTTGTATATACTAATGCTCTGATAAAATTCTAGACCTTACCCTAACCCTAAAGTAATTAAAATTTATTTTTTGTTTTGTAAAAATTTATTTTTTCGTTTTTGTTACACAGATTTGCAAATCTAATTTACCTATGGTAGTAAAGCACCATAAGTGCGTTTTATAATAATTGTTTTTTTATATATATAAAAGGTGCCAAAATTTTATATTTAATTATAAAAATACTATAACTTTAACATGCTGTAACTTTTTTATAAATAGATATAAAAAAATTTAAAAATGTAGAAATATTTAGCTTGTTTTGATTTAATAATTTAAGATAGTATTTTTTGGATACTATTTTTTTTTAAAAAAGAATTAGCAATTTGAATATTATCAATTTTATTAGTTGGAACTAGATTGTCTGCACTGTATATCAAAAAAAATATTTATTAATCCAATAAAACTTAATATTAAAACATTAATATTTTTAAAGAAGTAAAAAGTGAATTAAATTTTTTTATATTAAAAAGAACAGAATAGAATTATTTTTTTGCTAGTATATACCCAATTATACTAATAAAAACTTTTTAAAAGTACTTAGTATAAATAATATAAAAAGATTAAATAGAATTTTTAATAAAAAATAAATTTTTAAAAAATTAAATTTTATAAACTTTCAAAAAAAAGTACTAATACTTTAATTTATATTATATATAATTTAATAAAATACAAAAAAATGTATATATTACTTTAAAATATTAAAAAAGTTTTTAACTTGATAGGTTTACTTGGTCTTAAAAAAGTAATCAAATTTTAGAAAAAGTAAAAAAAGTTTATTATAGAAATTTATAAGAAAAACAGATTAAAGTTATAATAAAATTAGATTTAATAAACAAAAAATTTTTTTTTGATTTAAAAATTTTTTTATAATCTATTATTTTTATAATTTAAAAAAAAATAAAAATACAAAATACAATAGAATGGTTTATAAATTTAAAGAAAATATTCAAAAAATTATAAAAAATTAAAATTTTATTCTTAGTTAGCTTTAAATAAATACTATATATAAAAAATTATAAATAAAGCTCAAAAATTTTATAAACTAAATAATATAAAAATTAATTTATAAAAATCAAATTTAGTAATAATAAATTTGACAAAACAAAAAAAACCTTATAATATTAAACAAATGAAATTAAAGAAGAGGTTAGTATACTAGAAAAAAGCCAGGTAATAAAATTTTTAAAAGTATAAAAACTAAATCAAAAAAGAATATTACTGGTTTTTTAATAATTATTAAATATAAACAAGTATCAATAAGTCAAATTAAATACTTAAACAACAAAATACTTCTTCTAAAATTAGAATATAAACATATATTTTTGTATTTCAAAAAATTGTAATAAACTATTTATTGCAAATAATAAAAAACAAAATATCATATATACTAATACTGTACTAGTATATTAGAATCTAATAAAAATTTACTGTATATTCTACTATTTTTAAAAATAAGCTACCATCTGATTTTTTTTAAAAATTTTAAAAAATCTGCTAGCAGTTGCTATATATAAAAGTCTAAATTTTACTAAGTAAACCTCAAAAGTATTATTAAGTAAAGTTGTTTAAAATATCAAAATACATTTATAATAAAAGATTAGTACTATTTGGATAACTTTTTATTAGTATGTTTTTTAATTTTTTTAAAAAATCCAACAATTTAAATAAGTATTCTGTTTTTTTATATAACTTTTTGACCAAAAAAAGTAGCTTATTTTTAGCAACATATGGTAAATTCTATTCTTTAATTGTAAAAATTTGCAAACAAATTTGTCTGTATAATTAGGGCCATATTATTTATTATCTGATTTTTTTTATCAGAGGCCTATTTCTCTTTCTACTTTTATATATAAAAGTTGTTAGATCTTTATATATAATTTTCAAAATTTTAACTCCTCTTCTTTAGAAAATCACTTAATATTTGACACTTTTTTTACTATAAATATATTCCTAATTTATTTTTTTAATTATTTAAAATATTTATATTTTTGTATTATTTGTATTTATATTATAAGACAAAAAGTTTATATTGCTTATAAACTAAAAATATTAAATTTAAAAAAATTTTTAACTAAAAAATAATTTACAATATCTTGGTGAATTTTTTAAATATTGGTTTTAAAAATATTTTTTAATATAATATTGTAGTTTATATAAAGAATTACAACTTTTATTATGCACTTTCAGTAATTTACTTGTAAAAATTAAAACTTGTATTAAAAGTAAATATTTTTTGAATTATAGAATATAGTAACCTGCACTGTAGTATATCCTTTTTTACGTTTCTCAAAATTTTACTAGAATAACTTCTGCTGCATTTTTAACAAAAAATGATCCTTTTACAATTTTGTACTAATTTTTAATTTTAATTTAACTCTAACTCTAACTCTAATTATTATTTATATTTGTTACTATGGTGCACTATAGTGCAGGGTGCATCAAATTCTAAAATCTATATATTTTTTTTATAAACAAAAACATATAAAATTTAGAAAAATTTAAAGAAGTAATAGTTTTAATATATATATTTTAACCTTTTATTATACTAAAATTTTTTAATAAATTTAAGAAATTTTTTTAACAAAGTTAATAAAATAGATTTAAAATTAAATATTTTACTTAGAAAATCTATTATAAAAGAAAATTTATTATAAAATTAATATTTAAAATTTTTTAAAAAAAATTTAATTGATATTTTATTTTGTTATGTTTTTGAATATTATTTAGGATTTGTAGTAATACAGTACTCTTTTTGTTAATTTCTCTTTTATCTTTGTAAATACTTTTTGTTTATATAGATATGGATCTAAGCATTACTTATTTTAGGGGCTAGATAAAAAAGATTAAGAAAAAGTTAGCAATTTTAACAAAACTAACAACTACTAGTTAGTGAACTTAAAGTAATTTTTAGTAAAGTAAAAAACTTTATAGAAAGACAAATAGTTATTGTAGCAGATTGTATATAGGTACTTTGGTATCTATATAAGTCTTAGTGAAGGATTATTAGCAGTTAGTCTATGTATACTTTGTAGTAGTTAAGACTTAATTTATATATAATAAAGGCAGGATTGCTAGTTAAATTGATAATCTACTATTTATCTGGATAGTAATTATAGTTATAATATAACACAAATTATATATAAAAATTACTATAAACAAAATGTAATATGCTTATATTTAAAATATATTTACTAAATTAACAATACTTATTAATTAATTAAAAGTTGTAGAATTTATTAAGATGCAACTAACAGTAGTTAGATCATCCAAATCAGACTAGTAAATATTAAAATATTATTAAAAACTATATATATATATAGGACATGATAAATTGGGAACTCCAAAGAACATAGTAAAGAATCTTTTTGAACAAATTAAAGCCAAGAACTAAAACTTTAAATTAAAGATATTTAAAATTTAAAGAAAAGGTTTATATATATTTTTAAATAAATTTAATTTAAATGAAAATTTTGTATAAATTTATATATAAATTAGGTGAGTCAACTCATTTGATTTATAAGTAACAGCACTTAGTTAGGACATGTCCTATGACTGTTATAGTATGAGTTTTAATAAACTAAAAAAACAAATATTATCAAACCTTTCAAAACTAATTTTAAAAGAATTGGTTTTGGAAGCTTTAATAGTAATTTTAATTCAAAAATACTAGTTAGCCCATGCAAATAAAATTAATTGGTTCTCATAACATCTTAAGACCACCCGGATGTTATTGTTATAATCTAAATAAATTTTTTAAATACTAAAACCTCTTTATACAAAAATATGTATAGTAATCTTAAAAACTATATATATTATTAATATAAAATAACATTTGACTTTTTTAAAAAAATTCACCCGGCCGGGTTATGAGAACCAATTTTATTTATGTGCGTGGCCTAACTTAAAATTTTATTTATAAAATTACTTTTATAGTAGTATTTTAGCAAAAAAATTTTATTGCTAAATTTTACTATAAGGTCATATAAAGTTAATTTTTTGGATCTCATAATCTGGCCGGGTCATATTTTGGAAATTTTTTGAAAAAAATTTTTTATATGTTTTAATAGTCGGGTGGGATTTCAAAAAAATTTTTTTAAAAATTTTATAAAATTTTATATATAAAATTTTTAAATAAAAGTTCGGCCGGCCAGGTAATTTTTTTTGTCTCATGGTTATGAGAACCAAAAAATTTTTATATGGTCTAAACTAAGTTTTTGGTTTGTTCTAAACCTTATTTTAATTTTAAATATAAAAAAATTAATTTTGTTTTAAAAATTGTGTTGATTTTTTACATTATTTATAAATATACAAGAACAATTACTAGCAAAAATTCACTACTAATTGCTACTAAATAAATTTTTTAAATAGTTAAAATTATTTTTAAAAGCTTATTTGTCAAATATTATAAATTTAATTAATTATTATAAAACTTTCAAAATTTGTATTATAAATAAAATTATTAATATAAAGTTTAATATTGTATTTTTTATTTTATTTTTTTTGAATTAAAAGAGCTTTCTAGCCAGCGCTAACTTGGTGGATTCGCCGACGATCTACCTGTAGCCAACGCTAACTAACTATAGCAAGTCAACTCTAATCCTAATCGAACCATTTATCGACGAAATAGCTGTTGGCGAAATTGGGTTAAAAATATTGAAAAAAAGTCTGCATGAACCTCAATGAATAAGTACTCTCTCTAACTTTCGTTGAGGTTAAAAAGACTATCGTAAATTCTCGAAATAACGGGCATGAGCATTATTTCGAATTTTGCCCGAATTAAGCTTAATTCGGGCCAAAATTCGAAATAATGCCCATGCCCGTTATTTCGAAAATTTGCAGTAATAGTAATTTAGCCTTAAAATATGGACCGGCATTTACCGCATTTGATTAAATTATTAATTATTAGCTTGTTTAAATCGTATCTCAAAATAATGTCTCGTGATGTTATTTTGCGCAAATGCGAGATGAGGACGGTGCTGATGGAGTTACAGTACAGCAGTACGTTTATATGGTTACATGTAACAAACGAATAAATATCAAAAATGTCATCGATATGTAATTACGTAACACAACCTTATTTAACGACCCAAATATATATATATATGCGACAAAAATATTGTTTCAAGCTTATGAGGAAAAAAAAAAATTAACTCTTTGCTCCCGGCGAGGATCGAACTCGCGACCTTCGCGTTGCTCAAGTATAGGGTACTACCTATAAGCACGACGCATTGCCACTTTGCTACGGGAGCTGTGATTGCTATTTAGGAAAAAAAAATGCATTGAATAATTATTTTGAATATGTATCTTGTGACCTTTACGTATACATCTTTCACATGATCACCAAAATATGGTATTTTGTGTACGTACGTACATGGTATTCACTCCAAAAAAAATGTCTTTCCGCATGCCATTTACACAACCGATCGTCACGCTCATATATAACCCATCCTGTAGCAAGTCAAATGTAGCACTTTCAATTCTTCATGAAGCTTTAAAAAAACAGCCAGGTATATTCAAACTTGACGTTCTTGATTATCAAAAACAGCCACCAACAAAAGATCAATTAAGCAATATTGTTCAATATCTTGGTATTGAACATGACTTAAATCGAATTCTTCGAGACGATACTTCGACGGTAGCAAGTGAAGAAGGTATTCAAGAAACAATGAAGACAGCTCATAATGTTAATGAATTGACAGAAGTAATTAAACAACAGCCTTTGAAATTGCAAAGGCCTATATTGGTGGATTGGGATAAAGGTAAAGCTATTATTGCTCGCCCTCCAGAAAAAACTAAAGAATTTTTGAAAGAGTTGGGATATTTGAAGGAAGATTAAGAATTGATGGGTTTCCTACTAGATAGGTCTTTAAATTGCTTAATAATGTCATGAAAAGTTGTTTAGCAATTAATTCAGTTTTTAGTTAATATATTTAGGGAATTTCTTGTATCATAAACTGTGTGAATACAGTATACAGTGATCGCAAAAAAATATACTTTAGTGATTCGAGAATGACCGTTGGACTATTATGTGCCTTTAATGACTCATATAAATCATAGAATATGTAGAATTTCATTTAATACTTAAAATTAACAGAAACGGATCAGTCATTCTTTAGGATTGTTGCTACACGATGACCAATCGTTCATTATTATTAAATTCAAGCGAATGACTGGCCATCGTAGAATTGATAACACCTTGAGAATGACTAAGAATTTTTCGCCCAAATGAATTAACTATACAAAACGCAACCTTAAACAATTAATAATCGGAAAAGCATTTTGTCTAATGTAATTAGTAAGTAGTTAAACCTTTTCGATAGTTTTAAATTTACCGTAGTGCACTGACTAAAACTACTCCTCTTTCAATATCACCGTGCAAAATATCCTGGCGCAAAACACTGTTCTTTATAAATGTGTGTGGGGGGTTTTTTTTAATTTCTAGACTGATTAAATACGAGTAGATATATACTTGAACTTTTTCTTTGTTGTGACACAGACCCGTTATAGCATAATGTACTCAGGTCTTTTGTAAGTTTTTTATTGTATTATTTTTAGTCAGTGCATTACAGTAAATCAAATGTTACCGTTAAAATACTAAAGTTGTAACGGTGAATTTTAAATAGCTTCCTAAACGAATGTTAAAGTTCATAGAATTTATTTACATTGAAACAGAACAATAGTTATGAAAGGTTAGTATGTGATGACCTATTGTTCCCATCTTATATCAACTACAGTGCATTTTCAATGATTTGATTTTAAACTTAATTTTATTCTGTATTAAACTCATGGTTCACGTAAACTGTAGATTATTTTTCTGACCAGTAGAATATCACAGCGAGTAAAAAAACAAAAACATTTTTTTACGTGATAAAATTTTGACTATTGGATTGTTCGAGGTTATCAAAAATCAATATTCTAACGAGATATGACACTGCATGTTTTTATAATAGTCGTGAAACATATTAACAATTAAAGGATAGTATTTACTATAATTAATCACTTTTTATTTATAAAAAAAATATATACAACATAAAAAAATTTAATTAAAAAAAATAACTGCAAAATAGCAATATCTCTCTAAATACCAATAAAAAAAATATTCTTTTTACAATTTTACTCTAATTCTTATTCTAACACTAGATTCTAACTTAATCTCAATTCTAATTTTTATTTATGCTTATATACTTTGTCATTAGATACATCATAAAAAGTTATTTAATTTTATAAAAATTTCAAAATAAGTAAAATTTTATTACTATATATTAAACAAGTTTTTTAATTACGTGTACTTAATAAAAAAAATTGGTATAATTGCCTATTATATTAGAATTAGAAAATTTATTAATATTTAATTTATCTTAATAAGACAAATAATTTATACAATATAGTTTGGCAAATATAATTATTATAAAGCTATAATACTATATAGAAAAACTAGCCATTATAAACTAAATTAAACTTTAATTCTTAAAATAACTTTAAGTATCTTTAAACTTGTTTACCCATTTCGTGAGAACTGATCTGAGTATCGGTCCCCATTTTGAATTGGAATTAACGCAACTATACTCTCTAATAGTGTATCATTAAGTATTCTCCTCATGTGCCCCTACTACGCACATAAGAGTCGTAACCATCCATATCGCTGCTATCAATGATAAACGAATCACCGAGACTGAAGTTATAGTTGTCATCGTAAAAGAACCATAATAAAATTATAATGATAATAAATAAATTTAAGAAATCATAACCCAAAAAAATTAAATAGTTACCTGATTGGTTAATCGACCTGACGGTCGTGATTTCTATTGTGATTTACCGTGAAAATTTGTTACAAAATTTACAGGCTATTGCGATGGAACGCACTATATGGGTAAGGTTAAATTAGTTTGCATTGGAATTAACAGTCGCGATTTTTATCACGATTTGTTGTAATACAAGGTTTACCTGCTAGTATATGGTTGAGACAATTTGTATCGTAATTAATGGTCGTGACTTCAAAAAAAAAATTGTAGACTATTACGGTAGCACTCACTATATAGTTAATGAATGTGAATATTACCAAATTTAATTAAGTGCATTTGAAAATAGTTTCCACTAATTCAATTTAATTTTCGACACATTTCGACCCAGAACATAAAAAAAAACTTCATACTGGCACGTTCGCTGGCACATCGTTCGCAGCTACATCGTTCACTGGCACATTGTTCGCTGGCACGTTCTCTCGATTGTCGGCATCATCGTCCGATGATGTAAAGTCAATATTCCGGTAGTTTAAAGAAATTGCAGGGGGTTTCGCTACCATTGGTTTAAGGCCTTCGAGAGTACCTACAAATAAACTAACAAATAAATAAAGCTAATAAGATTGAAATAGTTTGCACTGGAATCAATAGTCATGATTTCTATCATGATTTGTTGTAAAAATTTTTGACACAAGACTTACTTACTATTGTGAAGACATACAGTATATGATCGAGTTGATTTGCATTAGAATTAATGGTCGTGATTTCTATTGTGATTTATCATCAAAAATTTCGTTACAAAACTTACAGGCTATTGCGATAGAACACAATATATGGGTAAGGTTAAATTAGTTTGAGCCTTTGACGGAATTTGTCAGCGTTGTTCGTAAATCCCACGCCATCTGCACGCTCCTTATTGGTATGATTTTTGGACGAAATCTTTCCGTATTCGTAATGTATGTTCGCTATATACCATAAAGCAGTATCTAGGCATGGTATCAACATCATGTTAAGGCAAATGTGAAAAAATGACATTGCCACCCGAACCCAAACCTGATCCCAAGAGAAAAACATCCTGCAAAACGATCTCACTAGGTTGCAAAACTCAGAATTAACAGTTGTGAATTTTATCTTGATTTGCTATAAAAATTTTGGTACAAGATTTACCTAATATTGCAAAAAACACACAGAATATGATTGAGTTGATTTGTATTGAAATTAATTGTCGTGAATTTCTATCAAGATTTACTGTAAAAAATTTTTGTTAAAAAAATTTAAGACTATTGCGTTAGCACACTATATAGTTAAGATTGAATTAATTTGCATTGGAATCAAATAAAAATTTTAACACGAGACTTACTTACTATTACGAAGACATACAGTATACGAATGTATTGGAATTAATGGTCGTGATTTCTATTGTGATTTATTATGAAAAATTTCATGATAGAGCACAGTATATAGGTAAGGTTAAATTAGTTTGCATTGGAATCAACAGTCGCAATTTTTATCATGATTTGCTGTAAAAAATTTTGTTACAAGACTTACCTGCTATTGCGAAGACACGCAGTATATGGTTGAGTTGATTTAGAAAAAGTGTCATCTATACTGCAAGAGATCCAGTTAAGGTTGTGTTGGAATTTATAGTCGCGATTTCTGTTATGATTTGATGTAAAAAGTACTTGTTATTGATCATGTTATTGATGATAACTGATTATTCACTAGGACATTGTGCTTACGACGTGTCAAAGGGCACGTCATTACATGGTGTCTGAATCAGCGATTATCATTAATAACATGATCAATAACAACATTTCTGATGTAAGCACCTAGCCATTTTCTGCATCTTATTGCACGGGTCTTATGTGCCTTTTTCGTTTACTTATTGGCACGGGATTGTTACTGTGCAATAAGATAGTTATTGTCGCAAATCGGATTAAAATGAAACTGGGGGACCTCTCTTGCTCACCTTTAAAGCTTATAAAACCCACGTATACTCGTTTATTAATAACCCTAATGCTAAAAAAACCCCCAAAAAATGTCCCCTAAAAAATTTTAAAATTTTGCTGAAAAATTTCATTTTAATCCGATTTCATTTTAATCTGTCACAATTGTCATATGGGTATGTTGAATAACCCGTTACACACACGGGTTCCTTCGGCACGGAAATGAACCCGTGTGTAACTGGGTTATTCACTACAACCCATACAAATAAATATTATTACACGTCAAATGACCAATTTTTATTCGATAAATGAGTGGCATTTGTATTTTGGCTAAATAATTAAGCCATTTACCATACCTGTTGTAAAGCGACAATCCAATTGAAAAAAACACTATAATAATTTACCGATTACAAATAAATTCATTTCGAATTTACAAATGGCATGTGTCAATTAATAATCGACGTGATTGGTAGGATGCTAACTATACGTAAAATGACCTAATGACCGATCATTTGGTCACCAAAATTTGAATGATCATTTGAGGTCATTTGAAATTGGGTCATTTACCATCCCTGCTATTGACAACCTTTATTTTTTGGGTCGCGTGAAAGTGGATGAGGGCTACCAAGAGAAAATGAAACTTCGGGTTTTCAACACCGGACGTAATTCCTAATAAATTAACCGGTACAAAATATAATTGAAAGTTCGAAGATCCGATTTTCCTTGACAGTACTCATATTAAATATTATGACACTGTATTTGTTTAAAAAATTACCAAATTTTTTAAATTTTAGGTTTTTGGGTTATATGATGGTCATAATAATAAACTTTTAAAGAATTATTTATACGGTATATCACCATTAATGACTAATAATAAGATATAACGTAAATTTCGTATGAAAAAAAATTATAAATAGTACTTTTATATAGAATCTACAGATCAGAGATAGACCAATTTATCATGATTTTCCATATTTAATGATCATTTTTTAAATTAATCTCTAAGCAATCGAGCAAAAACACGTGTAAGTATATAAGATTCTTATATCTTTAACTAAAAGTTCTTAATTAAAGCACTGTTATAGTCATTGAAATTTTTTTGAATAATTAAAATTTTTATTTTCTAATAATGTCTCGTGCCATTATTTTATTTATAATTCTTGTCAGCCTTACGGTTTCTGCTATTGCTGCAGGCGTTCAAGTAATTTATGTTGGACAAGATAACATGAATCAGTTCGTTCCCAATACTGTCACTGCTGTTAAAGGCGATACGGTAAATATTAAAATTTTTTTTTAAAAAAAAAATAATTAATTAATCGTAATTATCGTGGACTAAAAAATTTAATATTATAGATCGCATTTAATTTCGTTGGAGGACAACATGACGTTGTTCAAGCATCTTCTTATGGTAATTGCAGCAAAATGGCAAATGGTTGTACGTATAGAAGCTTCAATTTTTTTCTTTTTAAGAATCTTTGACTATTTAATAAAATTTAATAAATTAAAAAAATAATGCTTTTATATATATATATATATTTATTTTTTTTTAGTCGATTCTGGTCCAAATCCCAGTTCTAATTGGTTTAATTATACTGTTGATGTGGACAAAGGTAGAATTTGGTTCTTCTGCAGTACTTTTACACATTGTAAAAATTTTAACATGACGGGAGGAATTATTGTAAAATCCAATGCCATTGCAACACACCCGGTCTCTGCTAGCTTTATTATCATATCTAGTATTGTTGCGATTTTTTTCATGTTTAATTAATGAATTTTTTTAATTATAATTTATTTAATTTAATTATTACAATATTAAGTTTATCTTTACAGCATTTTTTCACGGAACTAAAACAATTTTACGTGCTTAATGAATGTATGCTACATAGAACATTTTCATTAATTGTTTATCAAATCTTATATGATATTACAATATTAATATAGTCTGCATGTATGCTACATAGCTACGTAAACATCTTCATTAATTGTTTATTATCAAACCTTATATATACGTAGTATTGCAATATTAATATAGCCTATTTCAAAAAATATTCCTGTATTTAGAGAGGATCGTCAACAAGAAAAATATATACGTAAATCTTTGAAAAAAAAAATACCTTAATTCACAATATTGTACAATATAAAAACTGTATGGTTGTGTCAGTATGAGGGGTGATCATTATAGTGAGATTATTATTATCGTTATTGGTATGGTACGGGAATGTGCATAGTACCTAATTTTTTTTTCTTAGATATGGTTACGTCAACATTATGTAATTTACTAATTATTAAATCGCTTGGGTCGTCGTCTGCATATGTGTCATAGTGTGAACTGAATCCTGATTTAGAAAAAAAAAAAATTAATGTGGTAATTTAAAAAGCCTGACTTTATTTATCTTTATTTTCCAAATGATTAAATGAAACTAATCATAATTAGTCAAGAAATTTGCTAAATATTTCGTCACTGGTTTCCATAAATATTTATATAAATATGCTGCACTATTTTTCTTCTTTTTTTTTTTAATCGAAACGAAATAAATCAATAATAATGGCTATCTCACAAGACGACTCACGCGTAATTTTCAAATCAAAAAATACTCGAGACGAATTTTTTGTGTTTGCAAATCCTGATCTGGTAAAAGAAAGAAAAATAGTTTTTTTTATATCATCAAAAAAAAAAAATATGCGCGAACTCAAATGTTTTTTCTAAATGTAGGTTTATCAATGGCGCAAGGATAAAACAATTCCTTTGGTTGATGTAGTTCAAAGTAATGTTATAAATAATTATTATTCGTGCTATATCTTGATTACTTTTTATCGTCTTCATTGATTTATATAATATGAAAATCAAATATATATATATATATATTTAGATTTTGAAGTTTACGAAACTTATAATGGTGGTAATGAAGGTATCGCTGGACATCCATCAAAACAAAAACTTGAAAATTGTTTTGGAACTTCCGATTATGGAGAAGTTATACAACAAATCATTCAAGAAGGTAGAGTTCATGATGCTCATAAAGGCCATGAGAGACCAACATTAAAAGATCACAAAGGTAGTCATTTTTTCATTATTAATATTTTTTTTATTTATTTATTTTTTTTTTTGCTAATGAACCTTAAATTATTTTTTTTCTATTTTAATAGCTGTAATGAATGAATCTCGTGGAAGAGGTGCAGTTACATCATAGAAATTTCAATTCAATTGATACAATTGATAGGCTTTATAAATAAGCACCTTCTTTATTATGATAAATAATTCAAGCAAATATTATTTTATAAATATTTGCATTATTAATTCTGTACTGTAAATTCCAAATGAAAAGATAAAAAAAAAAATAAAAAATAAAAATTTAAAAAGTTCAAATTGGTTCATTTCAATCATTCAAGATGCATATTACAAAATTTAATATATAGTCGTTTCTTTTTATCATTTAAAAAAAAAAAAAAAAAAAAAAAAAAAAAAAAAAAATTTAATTTTATTTGAACATATCATAATATTTTTTTTTTTAAAAAAAAAAAAAATGTTATGGCCTCAAACACTTCCGTATAACCTTTTTTTTAACCGTGCCCAACGTAATCGACATGCATCTTCTGAGCGTTGCATCAAAGTATTTTCAGATATTTTAACCCATGAGGGTGCCAATGATTCTAATACTGCATCGATAAGTAATTTATCTTCATCTGATGTCCAAGGTGACATTTTTGTATCATAATTATTTGAAGTATTTGATGTTAATTTGGGATTAGGTACATGAAATGAAAAATTTAGTGAAATACTTGAAGGTAGAAATGTTGGGGATGGTGGTGGTGGAGAGTGCACAAGATGAATTGGTTTCTCTATAGTGATTTCAGGTGAATTTACTTGACTATGTGAAGATTCTGAAATTATTGGAATTCTTTTTTTTTTGGAAAATTGATTATCTGAAATTTCCTTAATGTTAATTAAATAATGTTAAAAAAAATTGTTAATTGTTTAAATTTTTGAATTTTATAACATATTTTTAAAGTAAATACCATCCATAAATTAAAATGAAAAGATACCTGTTCTCCAATTTCTGTATCAACTAAAATTCCTTCATCATCATCATCATCTGTATCATAATATACAAAATCTTTCTCTAATGTTTTTCTAAATACCTTACTTCCTTCAGACGGGATCATAATAAATTCATCATCTACTTTATTGTTTGCCATTTCACGTGATTTATAAGACGGAAAGTAACCCAACGTTTTCGACGGTAGTTGTTCTTCATCAGATATTTCAGATTCAATAATCTCATGATCTTCTTCGATATCTTTAAATTTAATTTATTACCTTTTAAAAAAAAATAATAATTAAGATGAATTTATGTACTATATATTTACTTACCTGTCAGACGTTGAATGGTACCATTTCCCTTCGGCAACCAACCTTTTGTTTTTGGAGTATAATCTGTACTATTTATTTCTTTGCTTCTATTCATGGATATTTTATTATCATAACAATTATTATTATCATTGAAATCCATTTGGCATTCATCAATAGATTTTACACGATTAAGAACACCATATCTTCTGTTCAACACGAGATATTGATCAATGGGATGAGTATGTAAAAGTGTGGGCATAACTTCTGAAATGGATGTTTCTATTTCTTCTGTTTTCATATTATGATTTGGAACAATATCTTCATTAATGTCTTTTAATATAGTACTTAAAAGCGAATCTTTGAGACTCATCGCTTTTTCACGGACTGATATTCACTCTTTGGATAAAGCAACATTGACGAATTTATTCTAAAAAGGTCTTAAGATGAATTATTCCTAATTTTTAATATTAAATATTTAATCACTTTTATAAGAGTAATTTATAAGAATAGCAAGTGAGTATATCAGACTATTACATTAAAACAGACTTTTTTTAAAGATAAATTTTTTTTTTTTTCGTTTTCGTAATTTTGAAGTAATATATCAGTAATATATCACACTTTATGACGTATTGTAGTTTGATACATAAAAAATTTAATTTATCGAATGATGAAAAATGATGAATAATAACAGCCCGTACCCAAAATAATTAATAAAAGTATTAACCTTCGAAATCTCATTTAAATGTAATCCGAGTGACTTAAATTGCAAATATAATTAACTTTAATCTCTAAATAATATATCACTTATCCAAACAGCTATATACAAAGTATTGAAATAAAATTCTTACACTATTTTTGCATAATTATATTGATTATATTTACTTTTATATGTGACTATTTAATTATCACCATATGAGTAAAAATGTTCATCCATCAATCTCAATTATTTTGCCTAGAATGTGTTTTCCGGTGCCTAGTTACTTGATCAGGTCGGGAAAACTTTTTTTGGCAAGTTACCACAGGACATTGGAATGGACGTTCACCAGTGTGCACTCGCATCTAATTAAAAAATTAATCAAAATATCAAATTAATAATGTAATGACTATAATAACAATACAGTCGCCTCCGTAATAGTCACATGAAAGATGCCGGTGAAATAAAATTTCACCATTATTGGTGAAATTGGTACTGAGGTGCTGAATTGATGAAACTGGTGCTGAATTGATGAAACTGGTGCTGAATTGATGAAACTGGTGCTGAATTGATGAAACTGGTGCTGAATTGATGAAACTGGTACTGAATTGGTGAAATTGGTGCTGAATTGTTGAAATTGGTGCTGAATTGTTGAAACTAATTTCACCAGCATCTCTAATCACATGAAGCAAAAACATTCTATTTGTTTATTAAGAAATTATAACTAGCAATCGATGAATTCTACGTATATCAAATAGAAATTAGTGCAACTATTTATAATTGCGGGTGAGACCTATAGCAAGAGACGACTGTAATAATAGGGCTAAAGCTTAGATTAAATTTAATTACATGTTTTGTAAGGTTTGATGATTCAGCAAATCGTTTCACGCATCCTTCATGTTTACATTTAAATGGTTTTTCACCTATAATTAAAAAAAAAAAAAAGTTATATATACATATATATATATATATTACTATTACAATATGTCTTTTCTCAGAACCATAGAACACACAAATTACATACCAGTATGAACTCGAAGGTGTATAGTTAGTGCACCAGAAATAGAAAATTCACGACCACAATTTGGTTGTGGACATTTAAAGGGACGTTCGCCTGTGTGTGTTCTCATGTGTTGAGTCATTATATTAGCTTCAGAGAACCTCTTTTTACAGATTGTACATTGGTATGGCTTATCACCTATATATATATGTGTATATATATACATGAGATTCAAAAAACTTTAATTATATCATAAAATGTCATCATTGTTTACCAGTATGTGTCTGAATATGTCGCATAACCTTTTGACGTTGCGAGAATGGACGACCATTCCGGTCACATCTTTCCCAATAACAAACATACTGACTTCTACCGCATCCAATATGTCCTTCGCTAACATGTCCAGTTAATTCTTCATAAGTTTCAAATCGTAAATGACAACCTTGCCATTTGCATCCATGTTGAAGATCCCGCGCTGCCAAATGATCTTGGTATAAATGTTGAACTAGTTCATCATCATTTTCTTGTTCTTTCGAACAAGATGCCCATCTACATGAAATTCCATTAGAACGTCGAGATATATGCAACTTTGTAAGATGTGGTATTAATTCATCAATAGATCTAAATACGGCTGCGCATGCTTCCCAAAGACATCTTGCACCATCAAAAATCATATCTTGCTTTCGTTTAGTACCAGGGGTAGATGTCAACATAAAATTCGAGGATGTTGTAGAAGTAGATATGTTATCACTTTCAGAATTTAATCTTGTCGGTAAATTATCATTTGTTTGAATTAATGCATTATCTTCATTTATTGGATTCATAATTTTTCTTGGTGTCATATTTTGTGAAATCGTTAAAGAATTATGATTATTAACGGTCACATCTTTATTCGATATTTCTGAAATCTAAAAATTTTTAAAAAAATATTTAAATTAAATTGTATTAAAAAAAAAACAAAATTTTTTTATCAAAGGTACGCACCACTCGGTCATTCGCAACAGTGGTAGACTGGGAAGTTGGTATCCGAGAAAAATTTGGTATCACATTATGATCATGTGAATATTTCTCATATTTCTCATGCGTTAACTGACGAGGATCAGGAGTTTGTCCAATCGGAATCAGTGAAAAAGATTCATTTCTAAAACAACACTCATAAGACATAGCCTCGTTAGGAAAATTGAAAGAAGGATGCTCAGAAAGATCTGGTTCATTTAACTCTGAGTCTCGAATAGTTATGGCAGCTTGTGCTGCTTCTGCTGCCGCAACTGGACAACATTCTGTACAGCATTCCCCAGCGATAGCCGGAGAAAGTTTTACGGGTTGTTCTTGGATTGAAGTATTTTGAGAACGAGTAAGTTGGTTGTTGTATGTTTGAGTAAAAGTTTGCGAACTTGACGTATAGTCCAAATATGAATTTGTAAAGTTCGAGAAATCGCCAATTATTCTAGTAAAATTGGACTGAGCAGGTGGCCTGAACATTGGTGTGTATACTTCGATCAGGTCACTTTGGTTCTTGTTTGTTGTTATTCCTTGAACACTGTTTCCAGGTTTTTCATTTGATTTGTTTTGCTTTCCAGCAAAATTATTTATGTTAGATCTCTAAAAAAAAAAGAAACAGTTTTGATAAGAATAAAAAAAAAATTTCTTTTCGACGCAATAAATCATACCTCCATAAAATTTATGGTCTGATAAATAATTTAGAAATACACTAACCGTTTCTGAAATTTTGATTGATGTCAAAGCCAGCTATATCATGAGTACTTTCAGTACTTAAGCGTTACACTAAAAAAAAATTTTTTTTTTTTATTGGTTTATGGATTTAAAAATACGATATAACTGCTTAAGTTTATTATATACAGTATATATATGTGTAGCACGTACATTACATATTGTGATTCACCCCTTCTATAGTTAAGATGACTAAGTTATAGTTACGAGCTGATTGTCACCGAGTCAATCGTACAACATGTGAATACCATAGCAAGTTTTGAATTACGATTGCTAGCTTTTTAATTTTCGAGGGATTTTTTTTTTTTGCCTTGTAGGTAAGGGCTGATCCGAATATAATGTGTAATATAAAGATATACATTAACTATTACTATATCAGTATATAGCAGAAAAACCCAATTTTATCTGACAAAATCAGTTTCGACAGTGTACCAACTGAATCGACCCGAACTTAAGATCCTGACAATTAGAACTGGAGGATAAATAGTATAGCCAACCCGAACTCCGCACACATCACTTCCGCAATCACGCATTATACTGTAGTTGGACTCCTCTACAATGTACTGACGAGTCCATATTCAATCAGTTTACTATTTCAAATTCTAGACCGAGTAGCCTGCAGATTATTTATTTACCTTCACAATAGTCTCAATAGTCTTCAGTATAATAACAAAAATGACTACATTAATGATGTAAATTTATTAACCAGTTTTTTATTTAAAGCAGATCCTACATATTACAGTATTATAATCAGAAACGATTATCCAATCATCATCCCTAACCAGGGTTTTTTCAGAGGATCATTTTGACAGCAATAATGGGTTCGCTAAAGCGGAAACAGAGACGATGATTTTCTGCAAAATGCAGAATGCCACAGCATTCACGGATTGAGGTGTAAGTTTTAACGGAAATCCTTGGAAGAATAGATAATCAGTTAACACAAAGCACGATTGTGGTTTGTCGGGAAGTTTCAGTACATTAACAATTGAGTTTTTTTTTTGTTTTGCAGAAATTCATCGAAGATAGAACGATAATCTCAACCAAATTTGATGATTCTTTAATCCTGCAGATTTGTAAAATAAAAAAAAAAATCAAATTGGTTGTCAAGAAAGTTAATCCCGCTTATATACACAAGAAGTTTTCTTGACAAACACCCAACCAAATTCGATAAACAAGTATGATTACGTTTTTGTCGAGAAATTTTGCTTAAAATTCAAGATTTAGTCCATCTATATAAAATATGAATCTGAATTTTTTAAAATTTAGAGCAAAGTTTTCTTGAAAAAAACTTTTTTGTTTTAATTCTGAAAATATGTAGAATTGAATAAAAAAAAGTTCATTGGATTTTGTTAGGCAATTGTCAAAACTCAAAAGTTTTAAAAAAAATCTAAATGCAGCTTTTTTAGATAGGCAGAATAAATCTTGAACTTCAAGCGAAATTTTTTCGACAAAACTTAATCAAACTTGTTGAAAACTTCTTACAAAGGTGAATTTTTTTTATTTTAATTCTACATGTCCGCAGAATTAAAATAAAAAATTTTTCATCAAACTTGTTTAAATAGTTATCATGCTATCTTTGATCAAAATTTTAAAAAACTTCACATAATCGGTGTTCGTAAGTAAACTTTTTATATACAGATCAACTAATTAAAATAATGAAAATTTGTTTACACAGATCAACTCGAAGTCAAAAAGTTAAAAAACGAATGAAAAACTTGATGCATTAACAAAAAATGTCGGGAAAGCAATTTTATCTATATATTTACTTTTATCCTAATACTAAACTTACTCTAATCCTAATTACAATTAAAACTTCAAAATTATGTAGGTACAAGGCGAAAAGCTACTCTAGTAAGACCATGAAAGATAACAATATGCACCAATCAGATGATCTACACTAATAAGTGTTATAACGCTTTATACAGTATACCCTTCCGATTTAAAATACTAATAGTCCACTGGTTAGAGCTATCACTCGGATTGGTTTACTGACCCGACTCGGTGGGTTATATGAGTTACGGGTCAAAATTGGGTTGACCCAAGTCAAATGGGTCACTAATAGATTAACTTTACCGCTACTACACTACTACAGACTTACTTATATCACTAGTTATGACTTAATTGCATTTTATTTTACATTATGGTACATATAAGCATGAAATAACACCTATCTGCGTGTTAATTAATTGAATCCAATACAATCGCTCTTCCATAAATGCATGTAATTAGGAAAGTGCGCACACTTATCTTATGGAATGTAATCTACATATAATGTTATATTACATTAGGTGACTCAAATTATGTGCACTTCTAGAAAGAAAGTGTGTGAAGTGCACTTATAGAACCTATAAGAAGAAAGTGCATATGAAGTGCACTTATAAAGAATGCACTTATGAAAGATCGATTGTATATCATTTTTCCAACAATAATTATTAGGGTGCGTGTTAATTTGGAACACCCATGGGTGATAATTTAGACCACAAACTATTTTTGAAGGTTTCGATTTTCAAAATAATGCTCACGAGTGTTATTTCGCGCTTATACAGTATAAACCAATTGGTATAATTTTAATAAAGAATGTTAGTAATTTATCTTATAATTGTTGAAAAGAAAACATTGGAACAAAATTAAAAAGAAAATGATACTCTGGTTAAATAATATATCTAAGATAAAAAAAAACTCTGGTTAAATAATATAAATAAAATAAAAAGGATTTCAATAATATTCCGGCCAAATAATATATTTAAGTAAGTTGAATTTTAAAAAAAATTTAACAAAAACCTGTATATAGTATCTTACTATAATGCTAAAATGAATAATAAGTACAAATTTTGATTTTTTGGTTTAGGTTTTTTTTTTGAGATAGTAGCTAAAGCTTTTTTTTGTAAATTTTGCTTTGGTCGAATAGGTAGCATAGTGAGTATAAATATATAAAGATTTGAATCTAGATAATTTGAGCAAAACTAGGATAAACAATAAGTACTTGTTTTATCCTATATTTTTAATTAATTTTGTTTTAAATTAAATACTAATCCTTTTTTTTATCTTGTAGTTTTGCTTTAGTGAAATAGTTAAAAATTAACTAAATATTAGAAAATTTGTATCTGAATAATTTAGAAATCTGAGTAAAATTAAAATAAATAATAAGCAATATTGGCAATTTTGGTTTTAGTGAAATTTTTGATATTCTAATAGAATTTTGTAGTAGTAAAAGTTCTTGTACTAAAAGCATGGATTTCTATTTTATGATTTTTTAATTTAATAAATAATTTTAAATAGTATTTAATTTAATAATTCATAATAATCACCTTAACATTTAAAAAAAAAAAAAAAAAAAGGAAAAAAAAATAATACATAATAACAACAGTAAATAATAAATATATAAGATTGACAAGTAGTAGTACTGTAAACTGCCATATAAACAACCCGGGTTGATACATTCCACCAAAAAAATTAATTAGTAAAAAAAGAAAATAATTAGTAAAAATAAGGAGGTCTAATATGTAGAAGGGTTGTTTATATGGCAGTTTATAGTAATTGTTTTTATAATTATACTTTATTTATAAAAGATTCAAAATTTTATGCTGTATTTTTTTTTATATTGATTCAAAATACAAAATTTATAACAACTCTAGCAATTTATAATACAAAACTATAAAATCATAATAATTTTTATAATTTTAAAATCAAGTACTTTTTATAATTAATAATAAAATGCACCTATGGTATTAAACACTATATATAATTTTTATTAATAAAATTTAGGGTTAGAGTGCATTTTTAGAATGAAGAGAAGTTCTATATAATATAATATAGATTAGATATAAGGTCCTAGTTCAGTTCTAATGAGGTTTTTAAAAGTTCTAAATATTTTTACTTAGAGTATCCAATCCCATTTACTTAGTACGTTTTTGAGAAATAGCACTTATGGTACTCAATACTATAAGTGTATTTTAGTAACTTGACTTTATTTTTTTTTATTAAAAGATAAAAATACAGTAGGGTGCCATATTATTATAGACACTTTTGGGAAGCCATTACTCAAAATCAAGTAAGTGCATCACGAAATTTATATCACATGACTAGCCAATCTCACAGCTACTAAAATTTTGTGTTTTATAATTGCAAATGCGTATCACATTCTTTGACTATATTACATAACTTAGGGGCAAAAAACAAATACATTTGACATATTCTAATCCTAATTGTTATATTCTAACTATAGATGCAGACTTATGATATCACCTAGTTACGTCCTATATGGGAAACGAGTTCTAAAATAAAACGCAATTGAGCCGTAACTAATGATGTAAATAAGTCTGCATCTATAATTCTAACTTTTGCGAAACCTGCAATCGAGTAAAGGCCGTTAAAAACATGTAAATATTAAACAAGCAATAAAAGAAATATTCACCAATTCTCGACGTCAGTAACATGCCTCGTATTATTATTTGTATCCAACCAACATGCAATTATACTAATTTTTGTAAAGTCAAGGTCGTGCCAAAAATATACGACTCGAAGGCCCTTTTGCAATTGAGATTCGGTTGGCCAATATGGCTTTGAAATGGCTTCTTCGCAACAGGTGAAATGAACGACCCATGTTTCATCTGCAGGTAGTTTCTTGTCGTATAGGAGTGCCCGTTCATAGTGTTCCTTAAGCTCTTTTTTTGTTGCTGTAGCTAAAAGTTCAAGAGCAATTGTTGGATGCTCAGGTCGTGATATAATTATGTCAATATACTTATTACTTATTATATGCTCACTAGCACGATATTTTAGGTGCCATTGTCCCGTTACTGTAAATCTACCAAGCCAATTTGACATGATCCGGTAAAGTTCTGCGTCATACACCGATTCCCTAGGAACTTCCCGGTTATTCGCATTGCTAACAAGTACACGTGCTAACTTAAAGAGTTACTAGATTTTATTGTTTCACGATCAAATACACGTATAACTTGTTTTAAGACCTCAAAGATGTCTAAGGTACCCGTCGAAGGATGGTATGGGACATCTACTTTAGGTGAAGTCTGAAATACGTGAGGAATTATTTGCTGAAGAATCATCCAGCGCACAAAAGGTGAGGAAATCTTAAATGTCCCATCATTATCCCCAGGGACAAGGACTCCTTCTGCTGTGAGGAACAAAGCTAGGTTCCTTTTGTTTCCAGTGACAAGCGCAGGGTCAAAATTCGCCAGAAAATCGAATCGAAGTAGTTTCATAGCATCCACAGAATTCTCATTCAAAAGGTATTCTAAAATCGCATTTCCTAGTAAGAAGGTGGCAAAACGTTGCCATGAGGCATAGCTCAAGTGTACTCCTATTTCTGGTAGTAGTTTTCTATATATCGCACGTCCGCAAAGGCAGACAAGACCAGCATGTCTATTAAAAAACAAATAGAAATTTTAAAACTCTTAGTGAGGATTAATCTTCATCTAGTTACATACCCGTTTGTTTGTATGTATATGTCCTCGATAACTTCCTGGTCAATTGTCAACTCGTATTCATTCGCGAATTCTTTGTATATAAACTGTACTTGCTCCAAAGTAAAGTTCGGGTTCTGGAATGGTTCGTTAACGTTGAATGGTGAAGTGGTCAAATTATTCTAATGATGCTGAAGGGTCCAATGGCAATGATGGAGCGTATGGCATAGTCTTGTTTACTAGCTTTGATGCCACGAAGAGTCGTCAGACACGAGGCAAGAACGTCTTCCGTTGCATTATACAACATACCAAACTCATCAAACAGGATGACGGTATCTAAAGATTTCCATTGAGTTCTATGAAAAGTGTTAAGAAAATCGGTTGCGGATTTGATTTGTAGGCTTTTTAGAGGACCAAAAAGTTCGGGTGCGTTACGTTGAAGTGTCATGCCGAGTGTTTGCCAGAAAAGGTCTACATTATTCATGCTAACATGTTCAAAAGATGCGCTATACAGGGGAAATGATAACACAACAGAAGTTGAGAAAATGAAGGTTGAAGTTTGATTACATTCTGTGTTAATTTAGCAAACAACTATTAAGCGAAAGCTAACTTACTAGATGCAAACAAAGTCTTTGCTATTTAACTGGTCCTGAAGTTGGAGCACTCGTGTAGACTTTCCGGAGGTTCGTGATCCATGTAACGCTACGAATTCACCTCGATGTACCGATTCAAGAAGTGGAGCATTCTGCTCTGTCGGATCCACGAAATAGACGATAGAACGCTCTTCTCGCGTAATGGCACTATTTACCATCCACTTTCTTTTCTTCGGCTTAGTAATCACAACTGATCAAACAAAAAATTAGTAAGAATGATGAGCACGGTACAAAGCAATTCAACTCTGTATAATCTTACGTTCGTCCTCTGCCTTTCTTTTTTTCTTAAGTTCTAGAATTAGCGAGGCACAAGTTAATAAATGAATTATTGCGGAGAAAGCAGTATAGGTTAGGAATGTTCGAATGCAGTCGTGGTACTACTTACCCTGGTCCTCGCCTTTGATTTTATTAATCAACTTAATGATCGTTTTGGCCGGCCCTCTTTTTAAGCCATCTTCGATGAGTTCTTTCACACTCAACTCGATGAATGCTGAGCCGCGAATCCAGTTATCTTCAATTATTTTAATGTCTTCATCTCTGAGAAATAACTTTGTTTCTTCATTATAAGACTTCAGAAAAGCAATAACTTTATCTGGGCTCCATTCACTAACTTCTTCGACTGACGGAAGAGAGGTATGATCAGACATAGTTTCTTGTTTTTTTTCTTATCTTTTATTATAATTCGTTGATTTTATTATAAACTTTACAGACTATTTTCGAAAGATGTATATTCTTCAAAAGATATTTAATTCAATAAAAGTTGTTTTATTATGTACGATAATAATTTTGTTAATTATGTAAAAGTTTAAGAATATTAATAAACGTGTAACTTCTTATTAAAAACTTTTCTAATAAAGGTTCTATACTTGTAAATTGTTTTATAGGCTGAGTGAAGAGTTTTATTCTAAAACGCGACTTATTTTTACTTTGAATGATTATCCATCTGTTTATGTCATGTGCTGAAAATGTGATTTCTGATAGGCATGAAAAATCCGTGCTTTTCCATGCTGCGCAGAAAGAGAAAAAATTTATTTAGCAGGAAATAGTCGTTTATAGTTTGTACAAACACGTATAGTAACTTAAAACTATACTGTAGCTGTTACAAAGTAACTATATAGTTACTCTATAGTTACTTTAAAGTAATCCTAAAGTTGCTAAATTGTTTCTGTAAAATAGGTTTGGAATGCTATCCTAGATATGACAATGGTAAACCAAGTCATTTAGGAAAAACTACTGTTATACATCTCTTTTAGTATAGCTCTAAAATCATTGATCAATAATATATTTTATCACCTATGCTAAAAGAAATCTAAATTATAA
Organism: Gigaspora rosea; assembly: GCA_003550325.1. Classification (NCBI taxonomy): domain Eukaryota; kingdom Fungi; phylum Glomeromycota; class Glomeromycetes; order Diversisporales; family Gigasporaceae; genus Gigaspora; species Gigaspora rosea. The sequence goes on along the minus strand of QKWP01001251.1, from coordinate 105,148 downwards.
GGTACGATAAAGTTTGATTTTCATGGTAAGGACTTGGATAATGAAAAATAATCCATTAAATAACCTCAAATTTTAGGATATTTGATTGGTGTATCATAGGGTTCGAGGCACAGGTAAAAATTCGGCATGCCTCTGAGGACATGCTATGAGTTAAGGCATGCCCCTCGTGTCTATGCCTGCCTTTTTGTATAGAAAATATCAAACAATTGCTTTCCGTTCTCTGATTTTGCTTGGACTATCTACACTTCCGATTACTTCCAACCATATTAGCCAATCAGATATGACATTTATACATGCCATGCCCAACAGCTGAAAGGCATGCCCTATAGGCATGCCCTAAGGCATGCCCCTAAGGCATGCCCAAAAGGCATGCCCGTGCCTCCGTGCCTTGAACCCTAGTGTATCAGCATTTCATGTCGAAGTTACTCTTTCTTTCATGGACTAGGTTTATTAAATAACAGTCAATAATATATTATAGTTATTGTATGGGTATGTAGTGAATAACCTAGTTCAGTGATGGCACATTGTCATTTAAAAATAAATGACACCTTGTCATATGACAAGTCATTTTTGTCATAAAAAAATCATTTATCTTTTTATGACTATACTTGTCATTTATAGTTTATATAATAATTATTCATAATCACATTGATATTTGCATTGATACGAAGAATTTTGAAAATATATATTTAAAATCTCATTATAGTGACATCTATCAATTAAACATCGCCGTTTGTTGATGAATGACTATAATATTTGATCTATATACATTGCAAAAAAAAATGAAGTAATATAATAATATATTATAAATAACAAATATTTTATTTTAATAAAGTGAGAAAGTAATGAAATAATCAATGTTTCACGAATCATGAACCATATCTCAACCATCCTAATCCAAACACTAAATGCTTATCCGAAAAAGATTGTTAGAATGGCAACAATAAAGAGCCGTTAGGATGATTATTTAACATAACCATAAGGAGTTTTTAGAATAGTTATTTATCGCTAACTATAAAGAGCTGCTAGAATGATTATTTAACATTAATCATAAAAAACTATTAGAATGATTATTTATCACAAAAGTTGTTAGAATGCTAACCATAATGAGCTGTTAGAATGATTATTTAACACTAATCATAAAGAGCTTTTAGAATTATTATTTAATGCTAATCATAATGTGCTGTTAGAATGATTATTTAACACGAATCATAAAGAGCTGTTAGAATGGTTGCTTGATTCGACTATTTTGATTCTCACGTACACTCACATGACTGTCACCTTCATTCGATACTATTGACATTAGAGATCCAAATTTCCAGATTAGTTTACCCCCAAATTTGTATATATATCTTCTTTTCTTTATTTGAAACTTGCATCTATTTTTGTATAATTCATTAAATGTATTCAATCCGTGTAAACTTGATGATTAACATAAATAGCCCCTTTTTGTAAAATCTTCATAACACGTTAACGTGTTAGCACGTTTGCGTGTTAAGGGTCACAGATTATAAACAATCTCGATAGCACATCAACGTGTTAAGCTTAGTAGTAGAGTTAAACAGTATGTTAACGTGTCAAATAACACATCAATGTGTCGTATATTAAATTCAAATGTATATAAACGAATGAATTTGACTTCAATAAAGAGAGAGACAGATGAAGAGGGGTTCCCTCCGATTTTACTTAAGGAAAATAAAGGAAGTAAGCTAGTGTAGAGCTGAAGAGACCTTTATTCGAGTAAATCAGAAACTTATCTCCTAGTAACTATTAAAGTTAAATCGGTTAAACGTATACGCTCTCCCTCCTTAAAAAGACGTAGATTGTTCACCTATATTTCGCAGAATATTATAACCACAATATAGAAGTTGGATTTGTTATCACTTGTATACTAAAGTTAATAATAAAATCCGTCGAATATCCGTTAAATTGAATATGAAAACAGATAATGGATCTAAGCTCTACTATAATAGATTATATACTGTAAAATTGAATAAAAAATGGTTAAATCTAACCTATGATTTAATGGTAGATCTAATATCTAGTAGTGATTTAAAAAACAAGGTCGATTCAAATATAGATATAAAACAAAAAAGACGATTTAAGTATAATTGAAAAAAATGAAACATGTGACACTAAAGGAACTACTTAAATTATTATATCATTAATAAATATGAACTACGTTTATTATTATTAATCTATTACGTCAAGAATCGCCCGAATCATTTTTCAATAAGTGAAAATTGAAAAATCACAACTGTAAAGTACTGACTCTATGATTGGTACCCGGAGCAATTCATATTATATACGAAGAATAATGCCTTTATGCTTTGGAGGATAACCTGTTGGTGTAAAACACACTGAAAACTGGCAAATTTGAGATAACAAAAATGCACACCATATACATCTCAAACCGAGAAGTATTATTAGTTACCAATCCATGGTTGTGATTTCTGTTTAGTTGATTAATATAATATAATTATAGTTAGTTGATAACTAGTTGATAACTAGTTGATAACTAGCAATTAATTGTAATCGAACCAGTTGATAATAAATCGATTAGTGTTTAACTTTTTTTAAATCGATTAGTTGAAAAGTTGCCAGCTAGTAGGTTTTTCAACTAACGATTTGGAACACTAAGTCACCTAACCAGGAATGGATGTTAAATTGTAAAAAATGAAAAATAACGTCTAGGGGCATGGTTTGAGTAATGGCCAGGATTAAGCTTAATTCAATCATAATTCGAAATTACACTTTTGGGAGTTATTTTGTATTTATACGGAAAGTCCAATTTAATAACTCCGATATAGATAGTCTCGAATTTAGCTGATTTGATAATGTTTTTGATAATAGTAATACTGTCATTTATTTGTCATTTAATGTCATTTATAAAAATATTTTTTATGACTTGTCATTTTTGCCATGGTTTTGTATAAAATTTTTTTATAATAAATGACATTGTCATTTTAAAATGACATATCATTTATAGTCATTTTCATAAAAATTTTTATGACCTTGTCATTTGCCATCACTGACCTAGTTACACACCGTGCCGAAGGCACGGGATTTAAATATGAACCCGTGTGTGTAACTGGTTATTCAGCATATAATAACTATCTTATTGCACGGTGTCTGACGTAACAATCCCGTGCCAATAAGTAAATGAAAAAAGCACGGGTTGTCACATAAGACCCGTACAACAAGTAATATAATAGCTTTAGCAAGTATATGTATTTAGACGTTTAGGAAATATCAAGTGAGTTGTCAATATTTTATTATTTAGTCAACGAAGTGATGTCTTGCGAGACAAGTGACGTATTAACAACATTATTAATCTATGATGTATTTCGTGAACAATTAAGTTTTACACAACGGAAAATAGCGAAAAATGACGAAATATGATGAAGTAATTACCAAGATTGTCATTTTCGATGACGTATTAGTTGGGTATATGTTATACGTTATATTGAAATTTATAAAAAACCTATGTCGCTATTGTCCGTTAGGCTGGTTCCTCCCTTACTCACCCTCGAACACATGTGGGGAATTCACGTAATTTTATTCTTTTTAGCTAAATTCGGTTATCAAATCCAAATGTTTGGACCACAAATTTAGATTTTAATTATCAAATTAATATCAAAAAAAAAGCTAATATATTAGAGCACAACTTTTTAAGTATAACCTAATTAGTTAAGTTTATTTTCAAATTTATTTAGTATATATATATAATTATATATTTTTAGTATTAAATACATTTGTGTAATATGAAGTACTCATTTTACTTTTTGTTTGACAAGTCATGTAGATGTCTAAATGATTCTATGTGGGCTGGGTCAAAAAATTTTTTAAAATAAAATATAAAATAAAATTATTATAAAATTAAAAAATCTAATTTTTTCCTTCTTTTGCTGTGGATATTCCCATATTAAGAAATATCAAATAGCAAATGACGCACTTTATCCTTGCAAATACCGTATTCCACTGCATAAACCACCGGGATCTTACTTTAAACCCATCAGAAAAAAACCCCCGATTTAGACCCACTGGGATCTTGTAAGGAAGGAGGGTCTATTGCTATATCATGATAAAAAACCAACCAAAGTGGAAAATCCAAAAGAATTACTTTCAACCTTGAAAATGATATTTTGTTTCTTGTTGATAACTTCTGATAAAATCGGGAGCTTATAAACCGCCTTGATGACAATAAACACCGATTATGGTAGAGATACTTGGATTTGATTTGAGGTAAAAATACCCGGTTCTATAACATGATTTATATTATATTGTACGAACATACATGTTCTTTAAGTTTTACATTTGTCGTGCCTGAAGTTGACACTGCCTGAAGTTATAACTTCAGGTGCCTGAAATTGCACTTGACTGAAATTAGCCCCTGAAATTGGATCATCTTGCACGCGTTAGCATGTAATTTTAGGCAAGTGTAACTTCAAATAAAAAAATTTTCTTCAAAAATCTCGCGAACTAATCACATGATTTTGGTACCATTTGATTCGTCTCGATGAGACGAATCAAAATCTTGTGATTAGTTCGCGAGATTTTGTGAAGGAAATTTTTTGTCAATTTCGTCAGCATCAAGCCAGTGAAAAAAATTGACGTGCGCTATGTTTATTCCGCACGTAAGTTCTATTTTTGTGAACTAAAAAATTTTTGAATGTGCGGCATGCGCACATTACATTTAATATTTTACCGCCTAAACAGCATTTTGTTGATCACTAGGCGTTGTATTAGATTACGATCCAGCCAAATGTAAGTCTTGCCTACACTTTCTAAATGGATGTAAACCACACACTCTGTTATGCAAGCATGACTATATTCCTGGTATTTACATGCGCATTAGCTTTGAAATTTATTGCGAAAAACGCATGTCAATTTTAAAATTTAGTGCGCAAGCCGCACATAATTTAAATTTGAATTTTTTACACTGCACCGAGCCTAAATGTAAAATTAATTATTGTTCGATCATAATTCAACAATGCTGGTACTGTATGGTTCTACTCATACAGTAGGCTGCTTATATAATAACACATCGATTGCTTGCATTTCTAGCCAATTCTACTACAGTCAATTATCGATATAACAGACATGTATATAACGGATATTAATTTAAAAATTTATTATATATCCGTTATATGTATACTAGTAAACGGATTTTTTAAAAATTTTTATCCACAGACCCAAAATTCTGTTATATCGATAGACTGTACTTGTAATCTCTGATTACATATTTCTGGCTGATTATACTGTATAACACGCATGTACACGAATTGAACCAACGTGTTAAAAGTATGGAGAAGAAGAATTTGTTATAGAGTTTTTTTTTTTTTGTTGTCACATTATCAAGCCACTTACTTGTCTTATCTGTCATGTACAATACGTACCTATTTAAGGTCTTCCAACGCGGCAACTAAGTCTGATGTAATTTTCGATTGAGTAATTTCATTTACTTGCCTTTAGATCATTACGAAAAACCAAATTGATTTATTTATGTTCAGGTTGAATATAAAAATTTAGTATTTCGATTCGATCTAAAAAACGTTAATAGCCATAACGAACACAATCATTACGGCAAATTTATGAAATACTTTAAAGTCTGAAAATTTGATTACAAATATGTAAATAATGATATTTTTGAGTCATTATAATAAATTTCTATGTCTAATGAAGTGAAGATAGGCTAGCCTATGGGGAAGATGAGTTAGACGCGTTATCAACCTAGATTAAAGGCACAAAATTTTTTTCTTAATATTGATTAATAATAATAACACAAGTAGCAAATTTTACTACCCCGAAATAGCTTTAACTTGATAATATGTTGGAGCAGTTAAACCTGCTATCGTTACACGAATGATATTTTTAACGATCCTGCATTATTTATGGCTTTTTATAAATTGCTTTTTATGGTATATATTTAAGAGGAAGAGAAACTTTCCCACAATAAAGATTAACATTCAGTCGAGATTCGTTCGAAACTTAATACAATCAAAATGTTAAATTACGTTTTAGATTATATCCCATATATAGTTATAGCTTTATGTCTTATTTATCCTCTCAGAACTGTCATTTACAATCAATTTCAAACTTTTCTCACAAAAAATAAGGATATTGATGTAGCTTCTGCTGGAGGATTCATTCCATTTCTTCGTATTCTTCACGCGGAACAAGGAGCAACGGTCACATCCAAGCTTCCCTTTGAAAACACAATTTCTGTGGTGAATTCTGAAGTAATGAAAGCAACTTTACATATTGGTGATAGGCCAATTGGATTATTCAAATTTTTGCGGCCACTTATGGGTGAGGATAATATTCAGGTTTTTGATGCCGAAAGAGCTGAGAGATTTAGAAAATTAAGCGGATCTGCTTTCGGTCAGGAAGGTAATTAATTTATTAGGATATAATTTTCTTTCATTTATTTATTTTATTCATTTTACTTTTTTTTTTTTTAAAAAAAAAAAAACATTGAGTAGTTTTGGTGGCAAAATATGACGACATGCGAAATGTTGGAATTGATTTGATCAAGCGATGGGAAGAAAGTTTGAATTCGCAAGACAACATTATTATCAGGATGCAAGAACAATGTCTAGAATTTTCTTTGCGAGCAACTTCTGAGGCAATTCTAAGGTAATCGAATAACCTGATCGCATAGAAATGTATAGAAATGTTACTTCATTAACGACAATGTATAATTTCGTTTTATAAATCAACTTGAAAAATAAAGTTCAGACATGCCTCATTACTTAAACTTTAAAGAATTCAAACGATCTTACGATACCGCGTTGAGTGGCATGTTTGATAAACAATTTGGTCTCCTTGATGATGGTCGTGAAAAGGAATTCCAACAATCACTTAATACTTTTCTTACCACATTGAGTAAGTTAATTAATGATAGGAAAAACAAGAAAAAGAGTATAGAAGAAGATAATCTTGAGAAGCCCGCGTTTGTCAAAGATCTTCTCGATATTTTGTTGACAGAAAATGATCCAGAAACTGGGTGCCCCTTTAGTGATGAAATGGTATAAATTTAATGACCTTTTTTTTTTTTTCTTTCTTTTTTATGATAAAGACAGCGAGTAATAACAGACTATTGAATAGATAAGAAGTATAATAAGCGTATATTTGACGGCTGGATACCATACTACTGGTGTCGCAATTCCTTTTACTTTATTTGCCTTAACACAGAATCCAAAAGTTAAAGCAAGGCTTCAAGAGGAAATTGATGATATGTTACAAGATCGGTTACCAACATTCGAAGGTATAAATTTACCATAATAAATTTTATATTCATAGTAAAGATAAAAATTGATTAACTACACATAATTTTATATCATCAAATAAAAGACTTATCCAAGATGGATTATCTAACACAAGTGATAAAAGAAGCTCTTCGAATTCATACGCCGGCTACTTTTTGTGCCCGTTTAATCAAGTCAGGCTCTGCACTTCCCAAAGTAGTAGAAAATCTCCAAAAAGTGCAAGCAGCAGACAACACCACGATTCTATATTGTATCCCATTGTATCATGAGAATCCCTCATACTTTGCTAACCCCAAAAAATTTGACCCATCTCGATTTTCACAAGAAAATATAAGGAGTGTTAAACCGAACACATATTGTCCGTTTGGATTTGGAGCTCGAATGTGTAATTAAATATTATGATTAGCTCGTTCTTACCTCGCATATAGTGTTCCGTAAATCTGAATCGACGGATCGAATCAGGGTTCATGGTTTTTAAAAGCCGAATCTAGATCCATAAACGTCATATGTAAAGAGTGTTTGGGAACTGGATCCCGTATATTTATAATTATCCGGCAGGTATTATGTAAACGTGGACGGAAAAAATTTCACATTATTTCCGCAAATTTTTATTAAAACCATGTGACAAATTCTTATTAATTTTAATACAAAAATCTGCGGAAGTAATATAAAATTCTTTCCCTAAGTGTATACGTCATACCTGCCAGATAAACTAGTTATCTGGCATGATATACGTATAATAGCAACGCACGAGGGGTCACGTGCTTTTACTATTATCCTTCAAATCATGCCAGATAACAAGAAATTACTGTATTTTCATTATTTCTAGAACAATTAAAAAAAGTTATTAATAACTGAATCGGTAAGTTTTTAATGGTGACCGAAGCCGGTAATTTATCAATTCTAAGTCAGTAATTTATCGATTCGGTTATCAGCAACTTTTTTGTGTCTCAGGAATAATGAAAATAGCTGTAAACACGGATCCTGAATCCAATTTTCGATCGGATCCGGTTTTTAAAAATATCCACCCAGTCTGATCCTCGCGGAACACTATTCCTATGAAATGACATAAATTTTATATTTATATTTTCCTTTTTTTTCAAAAAAAAAAAAAAGGTCCAGCAGAAAGACTTGCAATGGTTGATGTTAAAATGATGGTCTGTATGATTGTGCAAAAGTTCGATGTTGAATTAGCTATGAAAATGGAAGATGTGCAAATGGAAGAAAGGTTTGTTGTCATGGCTAAAAATGATATTTTGATAAAACTTAAACCAAGAAGTGGTATAAATGCCTAGAAGAAAAGTATGATTAGTGCTATTAGTATTATACTGTAAATCCGACAAAATCAAAATCATTTATTCATATAACGTAAGATTTGTTAATGTAAATGGTTATTTCATTATATTTTTTCAAATTATTGATGGATGTTATATGCGCATTAAACATGTACAAAAACTTATTCTTCAACCTTAACCTTAGCGTTAGCAAAATAAAAATAGTGCACATAAATTTACAGTCATTACTTGTTATCATACATTATATAACGATGCATAAGTAACTGATTTTATTCACCTCGTGACGTAAATCGAAATTTTACCATCCCTTGGTAACAGAATCTGCATTTTGAACAGCACCTAATGGATCATCCTTCCAAAACACAAAATGTCCTTGTAACTGAGCAGTACTGATTCCTTTTCCCTTAACCTTCTCCACGAATCTTTCGGCCAATTTAGTTTCATTCTCATAAAATCTCAAAAACATCGTACGTATCTGATAGTCACTTGCCACATCCAAAAGTTCTTTAAAATCAACTCTACCCGGACGTATCAGCGCCGGTTGAAGTCGATCCACGTAATTTGTTGTCATGAATATTATGCGTTCTTCGGAGGCCGCAACGCCATCTAGCGCGTTTAGCAAGCCGCTGAGTGTCACCGATGAACCATAACTAATTAAGATAACAAATTTTCAATCTTAATATTATATATTACGTTTAGGGCCGTGCCATTAATTACTTAATAATTTTTAAATACTATCCATATCCATATAATGATCTATCTGATCAAATGATTATTGTCAGTATCATTAATTGTGAATCATGGCAATTAATGGCATTCCCCTTAACAGTAATTATAATAAAAACTTTACCCCTGTGCTTCACGCTTTTGCGTAAAAGCAGCATCAATATCTTCCAACAACATTATACTACGTTCTGGAGCATTACTTAACAGATGATTTAATCGATCATCGGTTAAACCAATCTCACTTAAATTTAAAATGCATATATTATATTCCAATTCACCAGCGAGTGCCTGTATAAAACTACTTTTACCACTTCCTGGAGGACCATATAACAAATATCCTCTGCGATACGGTATTCCTTATTTAAGATTTCAAAAATTGATAAAAATCTTTTTTGTAATGAAAATTACGAGTAAATTTGATATAATTACCTCGCTCATTATACCAATTACCGTTATTAATAAAATCCTTAACATCTTTGACAATACGTTCTTTAATACCTTGATCTAATATAACGGAATCCAACGATCTCCGTTTTCGTGGTAATCCAAAAGGTCTCCATTCCGGACCCCAGCTTGTGTAAATCACTGTTTTGCCTTCTTGTTGAGCAAGTGCGAGTTCCTGGGCTTCACGTAATAGATCCGTGAAAATATGACGATCACGACTTATGGTTGTGAGAGTCACAGTTTCCCAGGGACTTCCTGTTGTTATATCCAACATTTTATTATCTCGAACACGTTCAACCTGTTTATTTGTTTATTTATTTATTTACATGGATTCCAAAACGAACGTATTTGAAATGCACGCAAAGCTGAAATTTTAGATTTAATCAATTTTGTTTATATAAATTGCAGCGTATTTTTGATCATGAAAGTTGATGCAGCTTTGGATACATTTCAAATTCGTTCAATGGAAGGGATTTCATTAATATTCCACAAAAATTAAAAACAAGAAGAAAAAAAAAAAGATCAAAATAATAAATGAAGAATGAAATCATTTAAGTATAAATTCTATTTAAATAAGAAAAATAAACAATGGCTTACTTGCATCCATACACCTTTCCACTTAAAAAAATGCCTTCCTGGGCCCGGAACAAGTTCAAAATTTGCACTCACGCTACCATTATCATGTTGTACAAAAGAAGTTTCTACGGCAAGTTGATGGGCATTTCTTATCGACTGTTTAGACATCCAATGTAAAAACCAAGCATATGACTTATCTTTCGAGGGAATTTCCAATGAGACCAGTAGCTGGCGACGAGCTATGGTCATTCCGCGAGTTAATCCCTGACGAAGGATAGCTAAGCTGGCACCCACTCCCAATACGCCAACACCGGCAGAAAAATAGGGGTTAGAGGAAAGAAACGTGCCTAGAAGAGGAGAGTCGAGCATGTTTTATTTAAATTGAAATAAAATCAGATGTTGAGATATTTCTGTATTTGATCATCGATTCCTTTAAAAATTCTGACCAATGAAAAATCTTTACAATATTGCGTATATAACAGATAACTATAAAAAATTTGAATATTTGGAATTATTTGGATTAAAAAAAATTATTATTAAACAATTAATCGTAAATGTTATTAATTATGTTGATTGAAATATAGAATATTTAACATTTTTGTGATGTTTTGCGTTTTTTTTTGGTGGGTTTTACTATTAATGTGTGTAGTAAGATAGGATTTATTATCATAGTTAACGCTATGGTTATAAAACCGACATATAAGTTTTCCGGAATCTGAGAAAAAGTGCTCTGAAAACTCTTGCGCACGAGTATATGCAGTGATTCATTTATTGTGGCATCTTTTTTTTTTTATTTGTGTGTGTTCAAAAAAAAACACCAACACCAACACCAATACCAACACCAACTACCAACTTTACAACTTTTGGTCGAAAGACCTTGTAGTGGTAGAAACTCTTTATTGCGTTTAAAGAAGAAATTTGATATTTATATGCAAATTAGAGTTTAGAACCGGCTTTATTTTTCATATGTTAAACCCGGTTTTAATCAGTTTTGACATATGAAAATAAAACCGGTTCCAAACTCTACATAGATCATATGTTATTGGCCAATTTTTATTGGCCAAAGATCACATGCTTTCTAAAAATTGCCAAAAAATTTGGAAAAATTTGGCTAAAATACAAAAATTTGAAAATATCAAGATTTAGGCCAAAAATTTGGAAAAATTTGGAAAAATTTATTTCCAAAATTTTCCGGGTCCCTGGTCAGTATATAATTTATGTTCAATGTAAGTACTATTTTCTCTGTTAAATATGTAACTGATTAATCTTTTGTTAATAAAACATTTTGTGTTTATTGTAATAAATACGCGATCTAACATTATTGTTGATGATGTTGTTAGTTGTTATCCAGGTCAAACCACGTGGAGGTTAGCATCTTGTGGTCCTTTGAGTATATCGCATGGCGTTCGTAAACTACTAGCACACGTGCAATGACAAAAAAAAATGTATCATAACGTTTATAAACTGACCCAAACAAAGGGTAATCGTGTGGCATTTATAAACTATTAGTACAGTACGTACACATGCATTAAATCCATTTTACGTATTATAATTTTCATTCTTTGTAAAATGTTTTACTGCAAAGAGAAAGATACACAACTAAAACTTTCTTAAAAATTAGTAAACCCTAAGCAGGAGAAAACTCAATCTTGCAATATATATCAATATATACTTGAAAGGAACTTAATGCCTTTCTAAATTTAGTTAACAATTCAACTAGATCCACAATGAGGCAAACCTAAAAATATGTTTTAATGTATTTTTAATTTATTTTTTAAATTCAAATTTCAAATCAATAAAAATACTAATAATGTACTAACAATTTTTAACAAATAAACAAAATTATAATAGCTTTAAAGTAAAAAATCAACAAATAAAGAGTAATAAAAGGAAAAATACTATATAAACGTTTAAAAACAAGCCCATCTTCAAAAATCAGTGCAGTGTATGTATAATTCAAATTTCAATTGACCCAACTTTTTATGAGCGCTATAAATACAGTCAGCCTATACATGGGTGTCTTTATTGTTTTGTTTTTGGCGTAAATTTAAATGGCTAAATTATTTTTAGACAGTCTAAATCGTAAATACTGAAATAATTTAGGATGTTGAAAATAATTTAGGCAGCAAATTTTAGCGTGCCGAATATATTTTAGGTATTTTCGAATGACGAAAATTAAATATAATATTTAAACTAATTTTTATATTAAACAAATATTAGCAAGGTTTTTTTATAAAAAATAAATCCGCCAAGTCTGTTTCTACTATATAATTCTAACTGTTATAATGTTTTCATACCTGATAACCTCTCAATACCAATATAAAACATGATTACCATGCAAATCGGTTCAACAGTATATATATAGCAGAAACAAGACTTATTGGTTCTGACTGGATCGGTTTTGAGAGAAATTTCAAAAGTTCGCCAGGCGAAATTAATTTCATCAGACGAAAATAATTTCGTCACATGGAATTTTGAGTGAAAATATTAGAAACATTTCGCCATAAATCATCCATAAATCATCCATAAATCATCCATAAATCATCCATATTTTAGACATCTATGTATAAGTCAGCCGTTGTTAAAGAAAATCCCTCGTCTATAAATGAGTAACTCTCTGATACAATTAAAGCATTATACTACCGGTATATAACTTTATACATAGTGAATATTCATTACAGTATAACGAGCAAAATCTCCCTACCTGATCACTATGTTATAATGAGAGCATATTGTATAATCTATAATTTAGTTATTATACTGTATGCATGCGTTTATTTTTAAACTTACAAGAAAAGCATGTAACGCACCATTACTGAAACAAGGTTTATTTATTTTTTTATTTATTTTTTTTTATTTTTTTTTTATATTTTTTTGAGTTCTAAACAAAAATTTTACAGTAGCACACACCATACTTTATTATTTCAGTATTTTAATATGCTCTAAACGCATGTTGAAAATTATCTTAACAAACAAATAAATTACCATTTATAACGTAATATTGGTTAGTAACTTCACTTCGCTCCGAATAATAATGAGTTTGATACCAAATAATAATAATAATAATCATTGTTTAAATTGATAACTTTTCTTACCTAATTGCGAGAACTAACTTTTTTTTTCAATTATAATGTCTTTAAATGAGAGAGAAAAAAACAAGATCATAAATAGACAATAATGCGATTAACAATACCTTAACATACATCGCGCATTAACAATATCAAACATCTAATTAGGTTGTACGTACGTACAGTACAAAATTTATATGTTAAGGTTTGCCCCAAATTTTTTTTTTTTTTATGTTAAACAAGAGTTTTTATAACCTTAAAATGGAAAGGTGGACAAAAAAAAAGTCTAAGGAATTATTGATTCTATTTATTTGACCGAATTATCGAGAGTTCTGAAGATCTCCGATGGGTACACCTTTTCCATATACAGACCCATTGGTTAGTTTTCAAAGGATATATTTGGAAAGTGTCACCTTTAAATATATATTAGCAATTTAGCCATTGTTTTTTTTTTCTGTCTCTCCCCTTTTCCGCTTCGTTTACTTCGTTTACAATATTGGTATAAATCACAAATTCATTAATTTTCAAATACATAATTATTATTAGTGCGTGGAAACAAACGACCTTTGTTTCTACCGTTGTTCGTTTCATCTTTTTATTATTATCTCAAACGGTTTATCTAATAGCCTTGTACCAAGCACCCGGAAAAATGCTTACCGTTGTACACATAATTTATGCTGTTTCAACTAATTTATTCATTTATAATTTAATTATTCGTCTTACTATAGCTTCATTTTCCGAAAATATCCATTATTTTATCACATTATCTCAATAACTGCTTCGTTAAAAAGGAACATTAATTAATTTATCATAATCTTTGATTTTTCTATGTCAAATATTGATTCAGACTCTATACATTCCATCGATATCCCTCCACCCGTCCCACCAAAGGATGATTTTCGTCCTATAGTCCCACCAAAAGATTTTCCAAGAAATTTTTTTAACGATCCGATTTCTAACGAAACTTCTTCAGTACCAAAAACACCAAAAGCAACTACTACAATGAACACTAAAAGATTTTCAATTCAATTTCCTGCTTTAGGTTCACTGTTTACTAATAAAACAACAACTACTAATGATGATGTTCCTCGAATATCTTCTCGCCCTGATAGTATGTTTTCAAAAATTTCCTCATGGTGGACAAATTTAAGTAAATTGAAACCAAGAAATACTGCAAATGTTGCTCCGATAATGGTACCTTCAACATCATCTTCAGCCACATCTTTAATTAATCCTCAAATGACAAATGATGTAAATAATACTCAGTCTCCAAAAGTTAAAAAATCAAAGAAAATAACAGATTTGTTTCGGAGTATTAGTTATAAAAAAAAAGGAAGAAATAAAAATAATGATAATGTTAATGTTAATGATCATGATAATAATAATAATAATAATAATGGATCAAATGCGACTATGGTAGATGAACATTTAACTCATGAACTTTCAACGACACCATCCAGAAGTCAATCTATAAAAAGGACTAGTTTTGGAACTTTTATAGAAAAATTAAATCGTAAATTTTCTTTTAATTCTGGATCTCGTTCAACTAGATCGTCTAATAATAGGTCGATATCATCTCGAGTTAATCCATCAAAAACTGATTGGTCCTCTTCTGATTCTACTTATCAAAATGGAGATGTTACAAAATCTGATGGCAAACAAAAACAAAAAGTGAAAGTTGACGGTTATGATCTTACAGCTTCAACTCAAACTTTATGCCCTGATGGATCTTCGATTTCAACAACTCATTCAACTGCAGCTGAGACTTTAGAATTTCATAATAATGAAAATGAAAATTTTGAAGATATTTCAGCAGATGTTTTGGCTCCTATAAGAATTTCAACTGCAAAATCTAATTCTTCAGATGATACGATCAAAGGTGCCTCAGGAACAAGTCGTCCTAGTCGATTACTTGATATTTTCACTCCTAAAAGTTCTTCTCAACGTGATTCAAATTCTTCTCGTGGAAGTCGTGGAAGTATTGTTCATACAACAAATGGTGTTCCCAATCGTCATATTAAAATCAATTCAACTATTTTGAAAGATCCAACAAGTTTAGATGACGTACAACGAGAGAATTATGAGAATCGACTTTCTTCACAAATAAGCCCAGACTTTGAGGTACCATATTATACAATTGATAATGAAGAGGAGGATAACACATCCGGTAATGATTCAGCAACAGAAGGACAAACTAAATCTGATATGTCACCATTACGCCTTTTTAAGAAAAAATTTTACCAAAATTTCTTACCCTCAAATAATCAAGAGATAAATTCAAAAAATAAGGTTAATTCCACGATAATCAATGGTCAAATTTCTACTTCTGTTAGTTCTAACAATGTTGAACAATTTGATGATGATTCCGATGATGACTCTGATGATAATAATGATGATAATAATGATGATATTAATGATGAACTTGATTATTTAACTCTTGATGATGGTATTGAAGGTGATACATCTACTACTCAATCACAAGCACCTAGTTCTAGTTTAGGAGCGTCATCTGAACATGATACTACATCTAGTAAACATCCATTTTCTCGTATAAAATTGTTTGCAAAATCTTTTGATTCTGAAGATCCATCGGCTTTTCACACTCGTCCTGATTCTCTTGTTGCTAATCTTAAAGTGACCATTCCCTTAAAATATGCGAAAGATGCTTTTTCCAATCCTCAATCAATAGATAGCAAAGGTCCTGCTATATTGAGTAATTGTCGAATGGCATTTATTCCAAATAATTTCTTTGATGGACTTTATAATATTAAAGAACTCTTTCTTGATCGAAATTCCCTGAGAGATTTATCTGAAGAAATTTTAAAACTTACCAAATTAGAAATATTAGATTTAAGCAATAATTGTATTTCACAATTTAATCCAAGATTAAAACTTAAAAAGATGAAAAATTTACGTCGTATAAATTTGGATAATAATGTATTATCTGATATAACGAACTTATGTAAAGTTAAGACTTTAAGAGAATTAAGAGCTAATAATAATTTCTTAGGAACATTAACAATGGACATTTCAAAATTAACTAAGCTACGATTATTATATTTAGACAATAATCAACTTGAAAACTTACCTGATTCAGTCGGTAGATTAAGATCTTTATGTGTATTACGTTTAAACAATAATAATTTAGAAAATTTACCATTATCTGTGTGCTCATTGCGTCAATTAAAAGTTCTGGAATTGAAGTCAAATTTATTAAAACAATTACCAGAAAACATTAAAGAATTGGAAAGTTTAGCCAAACTTGATATTTCCAACAATCAATTTACTTCACTCCCGAATGACATTGTAAAATGTAGTAAATTAACTCATTTGAACGCATCTAATAATAAGCTTGAATCTATACCATCTAAATTTGGACAACTTTCTCGACTGATTACTCTTAATCTTCGTCAAAATCAAATCAATAATCTTCCTGTTGATTTTGGAAAACTTACGAATTTGATAGATTTGGATTTGTCATATAATGAATTGGTCTTATTACCAGAAAGTTTAGGAAGCCTTAAGAAACTTACCGAAATTAAATTCAACAACAATCCATCATTAGTGGCAATTCCAGATACATTACAAAAATTATCACAAATAAAAAAGATTTATTTACAACATTGTAATCTAAGCTCAATTCCATTTACAATAGGAGAAGCATATAATCAACTTAATTATGTTAACATATCTTATAATTTATTTGATACTATCCATAATTTGCAAGGAATGAATAATGTCACTATATTCAACATTTCAAATAATCGAATAACTGATTTAACTGAAAAAATGTATCAATTAGAATCTTTATGCGAATTATACGCGATGAACAACAAACTTACACA
This sequence comes from Gigaspora rosea, assembly GCA_003550325.1. Lineage (NCBI taxonomy): Eukaryota > Fungi > Glomeromycota > Glomeromycetes > Diversisporales > Gigasporaceae > Gigaspora > Gigaspora rosea. Next base: position 87,923 of record QKWP01001251.1, on the reverse strand, counting down.
CATACCAAAATCAATTGGTAATCTAAAAAATTTAGAAATATTGGATGCTTCTGAGAATTTACTTGTTGAATTACCATTATCAATTGGTGATTGTCAAAATTTACGAGAACTTAAATTACGAGGTAATTCATTAGAGAGTTTACCAGCAACTTTGAGACAATTGACTAATTTGGATGTATTCCACGTTGGACAATGGCCAACAACCGAATTCAAAGTAGTACATGATGAAATTCAACAAGAAAACTTGAAATTGAGTCCATATCAATTTAATGTTCCACAAGACGCTGAACGTACATTATTATGGAGAATGCATGATTCAATATTAAAACGATTAAAAGAAATTGATTGTAATGATGGAACTTCCGAAAGATCTTTAAGGAGTTATGAAAGTAATGCTTCACATTATGGTGGAAATCAATCATTAACACCAGATTTTTCACCAAGTTCTTCATCGTCAAGAGATGATGTAATATTAAAAATGACGGTTTTGAAAGGAGTTTATGATCAAATTATGAAAGACATGCGTAATCATGATAGAGATACAAGTAATGATGATATAACTGAACCTTCAGATAGTGTGAGGAAAAAATTTAAGTTAAAAGATTTTAAATTTTTAAAAATTGGTGATAACAAATAGAAATTTTTTTATTTGTTATAATTATGATTTTTCTTTTTCAAAATCGTCTTTTTTACATATTACAGTATTATATATTTATATACACATATATATTTGCATTACACGCATACATTATTTCTGTATATAGGGAAAAATATTTATGATTTTAAATAGTCTTTAGTAACGACATTTTGTACATTATTATCATTTCCAAGCATACTTCAAGTTTGTTATTCTAGTTCTTTACATTGTATTTGTAAAATACTGAATAGACCAATTATCATATATTTTAAAGTACGACTTTTTTTTTTTTCATCAAACAATGGAAACAACCGAATATGATTTATTTTAAAATTTATAATTGTTTCTAGACTGATGTATTTTTTACTAAATAAAAATCATTAGGACTTTATCAAACAAAAGTTTAAATCCGTAGTTTTCATATTTGTATTTAACAGGTGTTTAACAAAAAAATCAACGAAAAAGTTTCGTTTATATATTTTTTCTTACATAGAGTTGAAATATTCGTGATAACGGAAGCAAGCACTATGTGTTTGAAGTACGTACGTACGTGCGTACGTGCGTATTTTTGGTGCATATACTTGCAGTATTTGGCTATATAAAAAATAATAATAAAATTGAGTTATATTAAATTCTAATCTCTATTAAAGTTTAAAGTCAGTATTAATAATAAAAGAATATACGTATATATAATTTTTTAAAAACATTATATAATTTTAATATAATTTGTTATATTAAGTAATTTTTTATTTTTGTATTAATAATTGCCAAGGCGTGGCCTTGCGAATGTCTATTAATTTGTAAGGGGGAACCACCGGTCATGGTATAGTGGTATATTATTTGATGTATGAACGCATCTTATTACAATTTTTTTTTTTTTGGTACTATATTAAGATGAAGTCTTGTCCTATTACAAATATTTACAAAAATAGCGCTCAGGCCATTAAATTACTATATATCTATATCTACTTAGTCCGCATGGGGTTTTTTTTGGTAAAGGGTCTAGTAACCTTTGAAGCAATTACAAAGACAAATATGCTGATTTACAAATTTGATAAGTTTTGATCTACTAATCCGTTTTAGATAATTTTGCTACCAAAATGTTCATCTCAATGAGACGATTCTAACAAGCCCAAAATTGTTAAAATCTAATTACAGGACCCCAAAATCATTCCGATTTTGTACTATTTTATTAGTAAATTTTATATATTTAAAATTTACTAATAAAATAGTACAAAATCGTAATGATCTTGGGATCCTGTGATCAGATTTTAACAATTTTGGGCTTTTAAGAATCGTCTCATTGAGACGAACATTTTGGTCTAAAACAGATTAGTAGATCAAAACTTATTATTCAATTTTGTAAATCAGCTTATATAAAATACAAGATAAAGTAAATATTAAACAACAAAAACTTAAGAAATAAGAGCAAAAAAAGAACAGAGAGCAGCAAAAAAAAAACAAAAAAAGAAAAAATATAACATAAAAAATAATAATATAAAAAAACATTTTTAATTTCTAAATTTTTTAGAATAGTTATATACTAGTTATATTAGATTTCTAGAAATAGGAGCCAATGGTCAAATTTTAACCAAATTTTACAAAGTTTTAAGCTTATTAGAAAAAAATATAAATATAATACAATTTATATAATATATAGATTATAAATTTATATATAATATTATTATAGTGCTATAGCACTACAGTGCTACCCTATGTAATAAACAAATTGGTGTAACAAGTAAATCAAAACAACCTTTAACAAAACAAAATAAAATTTCTTTACTCTTAGGATAAGGTAAAGATAATAAGTTAGGGTTAGATAGTATTTATAGTAAAATTTTGCAAGGAATTTTTTTTATTAGAGCCCAAAGGATAGTTTTTTAGACCAAATTTAAAGATATTATTAATTTTTTAAAAATTTCTTTATTTTTGTTACACAAACCTGATCTACATGTTACACCTGATCTTAAACTTTAATTGGTTAAAATGCCCTAGCACTTAGGGTTCGAGGCACAGGGGCATGGGCATGCCTTTTGGGCATGCCTTGGAGGCATGTCTATAGGCATGCCGCTTGACCATTAGGCATGCCTTGTCATGTGATATATATGTTGCACTTGATTGGTCAGCATGTTAGAAGTAATATCACTAAAATAACAGGTAGGACCAAAGTATTATGATGATATAAAGTCATGCTGATTTTTTATTTTTATTATTCTTCTATTCTTGTTTCTATTTTTAGTCATTTATTTTTAATCAAATATGTATATTTAGTAAAATTAATGTAGTTGATATAACCTCCAAATTATCTGTTCCCACTTGTTCGACGATTTGATATATTTTAATCGAATATATCTGATATATCAAATATATCAAATATGTTTGATATATCAAACCTGATAACTTGTTAGAACAAGTAAAGAGTAGAATTAGAAAAGTATAAATACAATATCTTTGTCTTCACAAGAAAGGAAGTCTAAGAAGCAAGAACTCAGTGGAGTTTAAAGCTTTAGAGTTCAATGTTGCAGAGTAATAATATTCGAAATTAAAGTAGAAGTGTTATTGTTAGTAATTCCCCCAATAGATAATTAAATAAACTGTTATTATTATAAACCAATAACCTTCCAATAAGTCCAAATCCTGTGTCCTCATATTATAGCCTCGTGATGTAATCCAGAGCTCTATTTCGACCTTAGTTACCCAGGCCAAGTCTACCTATGCTAGAATGTCCAGAAATCTGTTTTTTTTAAGCCATTAAATTACTGCTTTTGTTTTGTATCTGCTTAACCAATTAAAATTTAAAGATATGACTAACCAATAAATAATTTAATATAAAATAATAACTTCGCTACTTACTATATTTAGATATTTATAAATAATAACGATAATTCTGCTTTTTCTGTTTATTCAGTTTTTTTTAAAAGAATCAGCAGAATTTGTATATATTTGTATAGATTCTGTGCAGACAAAAACTGGACACTCTAATCCATGCCTCTGTCTTTGTCTGAATAACATGAATGACCCTAACACAAAATCTAATGCAAACTATACATATATTATATATTGTTGTAAGAATTTTTTACAATAATTCACAACAAATTTTTTACTGTAAACGAATCCAACAGGGTGCCTTCAAATTTACAGGTCATGTGAGAAAAATGCCACTGTTATAGCCCATAAATTTATAAATACAACAATGATAGTGGTATTACTCACATGATCCATAATTTGAAGGCTATCCTGGTAGTGTTCTGGTGGATTTAAAATTTTTACTATAAACTATCCCTTAGTTTGTACTACTTCGCAGGCAAATTTGCCTGTATAATTATTATAAATATGCCTCTGATCTATTTTTTTAATCATTTAAAATATTTAAATAAAATTTGGTATTATAATTTTTAACAACAAGGATTATATTTTTGAATTATTTAAATTTATATTATAAGACAAAAAGTTTATGTTGCTTATAAGCTGAAAATATTAAATTTTAAAGAAATTTTTTAACCAAAAAAATATTTTACAATATCTTGGCGAATTCTATAAATATTGGTTTTAAACATATAGTTTCTAATACAATATTGTAGTTTATATAAAGGATGACAACTTTCATTATTTGACTTTATATGATTTACTTGTAAAAATTAAGACTTGTATTAGAAGTGAAAATTTTTTTATAGACGGGAACATATAAAATTTGAGAAAACCTAAAGAAAAATTTCTATAGTAAAAGTTCCAAAACAAAACCTTTAAACTTTTATTACACCAAAGTTTTTTAATAATTTTAAAAAAATTTTATAATAAGGTCATACAAAATTAATTTCTTGGATTTCATAACCCGGCCGGGTTTAAAAATCAAGAATCTTAATTTCAAATTTTTTTAAAAAATTAGCCAATAGAAATATACAGCAATTACTGCTAAATCTGGCGTGCGGAAAGCATAAAAATTTATGACAATTACTATATTAACGTCATAAACTAATTCAGAGTTAATGGTCAATTAACATCAATTGTGCGCTTTAATATTTTAATATAATATATTTGTGCCTTTGATTGGTCGTGCACCAGGATCATCATGCACAATTAGATCAAATCATGCTTACTTTTATTTGTTATTATTTAATATGTTAATATGTGCAAGTCATGTGCAGCATGTGCATCATGCACATCGAGTATGATACGCTCGATTAGCACGGAATGGCTCAAAATGTTCAAAGTGTGCGATATTTTTAAGAGTTAGGCAACGGAATGGCTCGAAATATTCAAAACGTGCGATATTTAGCATTAATTGACTAAGCAGGCTAACTTAGTTTATATTTTAGGTCTCGACTACCAATATGAAGTGACAACTAATAAAATTATTTTTGAGTTTACATAGGCTGATCATACTGGGCCTGCGCTGCACCACACGTAATTGGAAAATTTTAACGCCGACTAACCAGATCTTAACCACATACTATAGTAACAAAATACATAACATGTAAGTTCTGTAACATAATTTATCACCGAAACAATTCATAGTAGAAATTATTTGCAACGAACTAACTTTAACATATTGTGGTCGCCAAAATAACGAATAATTTGTAGCAAAATTTTTTATGTACTAATACTAACTCAACCATTATATATAGCTGTTCAATAGAAAAGAGAGAAATCTATTTTTAGATCCAGTTTAAAAGTTTTAAAAAAAACCATGCTGAGTCATGTTTTTACATCTTTACTAGCAGAATTAATCGAACTCAAAATGTTCTGAGTAGAGACTGCAATGTTCATTGTTGTGATTAAAAATGTAAAAATGTGACTTAACGTGGCTTTGACCTAAAAATGTATCTCTTTTTTCTATTGAAAAAAGTTTTATAAGAAAATTTTCTGTATTAAATAATGATGATAATTCTAATGCAATCAACTTAATCTTAATCATATAAATCGGTATTCAAATTTAATTTCATATTGTGTATACTAAAAAAGATTATAAATCTGTAATAGAATTTTTAATGATAATAATATTTTTTTTAAAAAAAAAACAAATAAGCTGGGTTGCATGAATATGCAACTTATTACACTAGTTTTTAAATTATTGCCTAAATTCAGAAGGTCATATATTAAGGTTAAGTTCCACCATTAGAATCATAAAGATCCAAAGAATCTATTACTTAGTTATATAAAGGAGATTAGCTTAGTTCAAAAGCCTTGTGGATCACTTTTTTAGAATTTTATTACTAAAAAAAATTTTTTTAAAAAAATAAAAATTCAGGTGGCCGGGTCAAAATTTTTATTTTATGTTATGAAAACCAAGAAATTAACTTTGTGAAGCCTAAAGTTGATAAAACAGAACTAATATTATATTTTTTACTTAGAAAGTATATAGCTAAAATTAATATTTAATTAGTGTTTCGCCAAAAGATGAGTGTGTTCATATAGTAAAATTTGGATCAAATTTAATATAAGTATCATAATATAGCAGGAATCTGACATCGCCCTATAGTAAAATTATTTTTTTTATTAAGTTAACCTTTCTTTAGCTTCTAATTAAAATTGTAGAGCTGGATTTTATGGACCTAATAGTAAAATTTCATTAAAATCGGCCTAGTAGTTCTGGAGATATTTTAACTTTTTTTTTTATAATCTTATAAAATTTCTTTACAAATTTGTAAAGAAATTTATAAGATTATAAAAAGAAAAATTAAGATATCTCTAGAATTACTAGGCCAATTTTAATGAAATTTTACTATTAGGTTCATAAAATCTAGCTCTACAACTTTAATTAGAAGCTAAAGAAAAGATTAATTTAATAAAAAAATAGTTTTACTATAGGGCAATGTCAGATTCCTGCTGTATTATAATACTTATATTAAATTTGCCCCAAATTTTACTATATAAACACACTCATCTTTTGGCGAAGCACTAATTAAGGTTTTATTTAAAAAATTTAAAATTTTATAATTTTCGCAGGCAAATATGCCTGCATAACAAATTAAGGGATAATAGAAAACGATAATTATAGTGCAAACTAAAAAAAAAAAAATAATAAATAAAATAGATGGCGCGAAGTGCTGCCTATAGTATTTCTATATAAAAAGGGCATGCCTATAGGCATGAGGGGCATGCCACGACTCAGGACATGCCCTCTAAGGCATGCCTAATTTTTTACCCATGCCTCGAACCCTACTAGCACTACAGTGCTATAGATCTATAAATTAAAACTCATAAAATTTTATAAAAATATATTAATATTTAAAAAATTTTAGATGAACAAAAAAAAGTTTCTAAAAATAGGTCCTATTACCTTATAAAGTGAGTCGCTCATTTGACTTAAAAAACATAATAAAGAATTGATCAACTTTAGTAAAAGATTCCCATCCCTCTGCTTCAAATTAAGAATTAAAACTTTAAACAAAAGAGTATTAAATACCAAAGAATATATATTTAAAATTTAAAGAGATTTTTATATATATGCTTTTAAATAAATTCAATTTAAGTAATTTTTTGTATAATTTTACATATAAAATTGGGTGAGTTAACTCATTTAATCTATAAGTAATTGCATTCAATTGGACATGTCCCTTGACTGATATAAAATTGGGTAAATTAACTCATTTGATTTATAAATATTTTGCACTTAGTTGAACATGTACTTTGACTATTATATATTATAAAAAAAAATCTATTATCAATTTTTTTTTAACTTTTAATAAATATTTTTAACAATTAATTATCCAAATTTGATATAAGAGTGCTAACAAATATTACATAATATCATTTTTATTAAGAGGGCCAGTCACTCCCTTCCTATATTATAAATGAAGTATATATTATATTATGTCCAGTTACTCCTTTTTTTTTAAAATATTACATAATATCTGTCAGTGCTTTAATTTTATTTTAATTCTATAAATTTATAGAATTAAAATAAAAAAAATTTATTAAATTTAAATAAATAGTTAATATAAAGAATTATAATGAATATTAGATTATAATAAATATTTTGATCAAATTTATGTTTTTTTTTTAGTTCAACTGGTTCAAATTAGCTTAGAGTTAGAGTTAAAGTCCTTAGGGAGCTTCCAGAAATCAGCTGATTTTTTGGTGGATAGGTCAGCAAAAGTATCAGGTGTAATTTCTGCCAGAATTTTATAATTCCGACCAAAGTTGCAAAATTATTTTTAACCAAAATTATTAATTTTTAATAATATTTAATAATCAATAACTTTTGATCTACTAACCAAATTTGATGATTTAACTACCAAAATAATCCTCTTAATGAGAGGATTCCAGCAAGCCCAAAATTATAAAAATCTAATTACAGAATTCTGTGATCAGAATCCCTTAGTTTGTACTACTTTGCAGGCAAATTTGCCTGTATAATTACTATTAATATACCTCTGATCTATTTTTTTAATCATTTAAGATATTTAAATAAAATTTGGTATTATAATATTTAATAACAAGGATTATATTTTTGAATTATTTAAATTTATATTATAAAACAAAAAGTTTATGTTGCTTATAAACTGAAAATATTAATTTTTAAAGAAATTTTTAACCAAAAAAATATTTTACAATATCTTGGCGAATTCTTTAAATATTGGTTTTAAAAATATAGGTTTTAATACAATATTGTAGTTTATATAAAGGATGACAACTTTCATTATTTGACTTTATATGATTTACTTGTAAAAATTAAGACTTGTATTAGAACTGAAAATTTTTTTTATAGACGGGAACATATAAAATTTGAGAAAACCAAAGAAAAAATTCTATAGTAAAAGTTCCAAAACAAAAACTTTAACTTTTATTACACCAATGTTTTTTAATAATTTTAAAAAAAATTTTATAATAAAGTTGATAAAACAGAACTAATATTATTATTTTTACTTAGAAAGTATATAGCTAAAATTAATATTTAAGGTTTTATTTAAAAAATTTAAAAATTTAAAATTTTCGCAGGCAAATATGCCTGCATAACAAATTAAGGGATAGATTTGTATTACTATAAAAGTTTGGTAATTTATTAAATAATTGTAATCTATTTATAGTAACACAAATTTATTATGATCTTATGATTCTGTGATTGGATTTAATGATTTTGGGCTTGCTAGAATTCTCTCATTGAGAGGATCATTTTGTTAGTTAAATCATTGAAGTTGGTCCAGTAGATCAGAAGTTATTAACAATTAAAATTAATTTTTAATTGTTAATAACTTCTAACCTACTGGGTCAATTTTGATGATTTAACTACAAAAATGATCCTCTCAATGGGAGGATTCTAGCAAGCCCAAAATCATTAAAATCCAATTACAGAATCATAAGATCAGAATAAATTTGTATTACTATAAATAAGGTATAATTATTGTCTGAAGGACATTACGGTAAAGTCATGGTGACCTGGTTTGTGTGTGTGTCCGCAAATTACGAATTTTGATTGGCTAGATCAGGTGTAATGTAAAAAAACAACAATCAAAACAATCCAACTGATGCCTATTGGCTTATATTTGGTCCTTCGGACCCTAAATGGTTTCTATTTTCCTAGTCTATATAATAAGATAGAATGGTATAGATAAACGATATCGGTATGTAAGGTAAACAATATAAGATAAACACTAAGGAGACAAACAATATGAGACAAAACTATAATCTGATTGGCAGTTCAAATTCCGCATAAAAAAAACAAATGGCATATTAGTTTACACAAGCTTTTGCATGTCGGTTTCTGTACTATTGATTGTTTTAATGTACCATGAACATAATATTTCGTTCGTTTTACATAAATTTCATTTTTTATATATCTTTCATGAATAAATAAAACAAAAACATAAGTTATATTAAAAATAAATTTTCAAAATCAGTAAAAATTAACTAAAACTTTTTACTTTTGTAATAATACAATCATTTTTGCCAAAATATAGTATATTATATATACAAATAAATAAAATACTATAAATATTTTGCTTTATATCCATAAAAATTTTACATTTGCTACTTATTTATACAGTAGATTAAATAAAATTTGAATATATTAAAGTAATAACTATTTAAAGTTAATAGTATTTTAACTTTATATTTTAATAATACTTATATATGTTATATAAAAATACTTAATTCCGAAGCAACATGATAGGTTATATGCTAGTTTAATAAATTATAAAACTTTTATAGTAACACAAATCTATTTTGTCACAGAATTCTGTAATTGGATTTTAATGATTTTGGGCTCACTAGAATCCTCTTGTTGAAAGAATCATTTTGGTAGTTGAATTATCAAATTTGGTCCAGTAGATCAAAAGTTATTTACTATTAAATGTTATTTAAATTTCAATAATCATAAAATCTGATTGGCTAATTTGAGTATTAGGTGTGGGTGAGTGGAGGTAGGCTCATAGTAAACAAAAATCAGCTAATTTCTAGAAGCTCCTTTATTAGAGCTAGAGCAGTATTGTATATTTTAATTGTTCATATGCTAGTGGTTTTAAACTTTCAATTACATAATTTTGTTTACTTTTGCCAAAAAGTCATATAATTAGTGAATTGACTCGATTATATGATACTCGATCATTGATCAACTTAGATCAATGATCGAGCACCAATTAATGGGCTCAAGCAACAATAGATCAATCAATAATCAATAATACTGATTGATCAAATAAGTATATATTTGATCGATCAAAAAAATTTTTAATATGATTCCCTTTATAGAAAAATGTCAGTTTAAAGGACCTAACCGTTTTTTCTGTTTTAATGGGTTATAGTACCGGTATTATGTACTGCATTACCAAAAAAAAATATGCATAGGTTTATGAAAATTTATGCACATTAATTACATCCTGATTTAAACATGCCCGATTTAATCAATTTATATTTTATGATTTATTTAACTTTTATTTATAATATAAAATGAATCTACCAGTATTTGTTTATAATGTATGTACAAACGTTAAATAAACGACTAAACTAATTCCAAAACCGAATACTGACTACAAACTCAAACACGAGACCCACCAACAAAGATACCGAAGTGATATCCTAACCAGAAACCAATCATAGCCCTATCACGTATGTACGAATGTTGTATAACGCGAATACTAACTACAAACTCAAATAACTACAACGTGAGATCCACCAACAAAGACTTCAGACGACATTGATACCAAAGCGATGAAATCATGAAAGCTCTGAAAACAGACAAGAAATAATTCTGCACCAAAAAAAGCTCGACTAAATCATATTCATAAAAATTTAGTAATAATACCAGAGCGATATACTAATTGTTTTAGCGAAGCTAGACTAAAAAACAGAGTTAGCTCAAAACAGCAAAAAGAAACACAAACAGTAAAAAAAAAAAGACTATAGTACTTATCTTATGATTCTGCTTCTAATTCCTCTACCCGACATTCTAGAAAGCTAAACCAACCAGAAAAAACAATTAATTCAAGCCTGCAAGTTCTTTAAATTTCTACTTAACGTTACTAGATCTTTGAGTTCTTTAAAATTTTACTGTGTTTAACGGGCACAACTTATTCTTAACGGGGCACAACATTACTAGATCTTCAAGTTTTTAAATTTCGTTACTAGATCTTTTGAGTTCTTTAAAATTTTACTGTATTTAACGGGCACAACTTTATTAAAAACTTTTGAGTTTTTTTTAAAATTCTGTCTAACAGGGCACGACATTGTTAGATTGAGTTCATTAAAATTCTATTAATGGGACAAGATGAGCGACACAAGATAAAGTAAGCAATACAAAACCAAAAGTGTAAACAAAAAATATATTTATATACTTTTTTAATATACGTCATTTAGTCTATTTAATACTTAATCAATATTGTTATCATTGACTTACCCGATCACATTTATTAAAATTCTCTAAAAATTCAAATGGATTTTATTAAATAGCAGTGGCGCATAAATCTTTTTAACTTATTGGCCGATAAAATAACTTGCCATAAATACAGAATTCAAATTCAAAAAAAATGTTTTTTTCGTTTGAGTCAATTAAAAAGAAAAATAAATCTGTTATTGAATACTTCGCACCAATAACAGTCGCATCTGGCTGTAAATTTTTATACGCGAGCACCTGAGCCCCTTTGGGGACCAGGTGCTTGCGCATAAAAATTTACAGACAGATGCTTTTTTTATTATGATTATTTTGTGATTATTCAGATCACGGTATTTTCATTTCTCCTGCCAAATAAAACTGTTATTGGATGCGAAGCATCCAATAACTATTTATTATTTCAATTATTTAGGTACTTAATATAATCGATCAATGATTGACTCAATGATTGATCGATTATATATGCTCAAGCTATGCTTGATTGATTATACTCGATTAAAATGCATAATCAATTTTTGATCGATCATTGAAAATTTTTTTTAATTAATCATCGATCAACAATTTTTTGGTCGAGTCAATTCACTACATATAATATAAGTATATTCAATCAAAATATGTGATTTGAATAGCTCGTTTTTTTTTTTTTTTTTTTTTTTTTTTTTTTTTTTTTTTTTTTTT